>BLKR01002752.1:0-179717 GCA_011170035.1 Teleogryllus occipitalis
CTGTGCGATGGGCTGACGGATTGACTGATCACCGAACCGACGGACAGACAGATGTATACCAATTTCTCGGTATTAAGGACACAGAAAACGTGGATTGTGAATCCACAACGTGTTGGAGGAAGTTATTTATCCCATACAAGATTTGATCCTCTTTTTCAATATCAGGGCCCCACTATACAAGTTTTTCAGATGAAAATTGCCACTTTCCACTGCAACATTACAATACTTTTTTACTACATTCGTACGTACTAGTAGGCGAGAAAGTAAAAATACCAAACAAATTAAGTCATCCAGTTTTTTGTTTCTTAGTGCACTAACAAATAACTTGAATTCAAATGTTCGAAATCAACATTACCAGAAAACCCAAGAGCATTTTCTTCATTTTTTTCGCGCAAAAAATTACTATCGTCCTGTCATCTTCTCTCCTCTGTGTTGGGGAGAGATTGAGGTAATTGAGGATACAGAGTCATCTTTACCGCAATTATCAATACCAGATGCATCAATTTCAATTGACCCTCATTTTATGGTGTTCGTGAAGTAACTAAGAGAGCCGTTCTGCTTTTGGATGAAGATCGCGGTGCTTCATTTATAATGATTTAAATAAATATTAACGAAATTACCAGTTTCACACTTAAGTTCTTAAATTAGTATAATAGATTTCAATTTACATTTATCTAATCTGATTTAAAATACTTCAATACATTTTTATAATCATAACATTATGAATTCACAAATCAAACCCCGATTAATTCTTTAAAAAAATATTTAATCCGACTTCAGAAATTACGTTTGACCTTTTAACTTTCGCATTACTTCATAGAACTCTCGATAACGTGTGACGTAGCTTTGTGAGGGAGGTTGACTAAGGGGTCAATGAATCGGTCTGCTGGCTCCTGGGCGAGTGCATATTTCGCATGACACGCGACCGTGGATACCACCCGTAATCCGGTTCGGCGATATTTCAGGGCACGGTAGAACATTGCTCGGAAGAAGGATGCTTGTATGAAGTGCGAGTTTACCAACGTTGGGGTTTTGTAATAAGTGAGATTGTAATTTGGCAATTCGATGGTTGATTATTGCATCTCGCAAAAGGTGAATGCTTACTGAGGTACAGCAATCTTTGAGGAGAAATGGACGTACTGCCCTTTTCTTGCAAAAATGGTGGTAAGCTTATTAAAATATTCCACAATGAGCACAAAACTTTTAAGGGAGAAAATTCAAAGTAGTACGTATAATATTTGGTATACATTTCCTTTTTGATTTGGGCAATGTGAGAAACTTTTATCATTGCTGGGGCTTTCCGCAAGATTTTTATAAATCTCCTTCATAAGTTTAGGCCCTTCTGCTTTAAACGAAATCCTGACTCCTCCCAACCTGAGTCCCGTCTCAGTGTCTATTTCCTTTGCGTGAAAGTAACCCATAGACTCATGTCAGCTCTACATCTTCTAGAGTAAGGTTATAAGTAGTTGATAATCAATGACGGTTGAGACGCATGAAGCTATGAAATGGCTTTATTTCACAAACAAACGATTGCAAACACCTATACCATTTGCGAGATTCGATGATGGTTTGACACGTGATTCATTCCAAAAAAAAAAAGATGAAAATAATAAGGATATACTGACAAAAACGCAACATGTTAAGTGGAAGTTTAAAGAAGTCAGATCTCAGAGATTGTCATTCCGGAAGTAGTACATTCGTGATTCAACCCCAATATACTTTCTCGCTACGGAGTAGAGAGACTAACGGACGGACGGACGTACAGACGGACTAACGGACGTTTTGAAAAAACAGCACCCTTTTTACGTATCAGGGGACCCCCACAACGTGTATTTCCGTTGAAATCTCGAAATCGATTTTTCGCAGCATTACATAACTTTCTCTATACTACGTATATTACTCACGTATATACGTATGTTTACGAGAAAGTTACTGGTGATGCTACAGAATGGCACTGTCTTTCTCGTAGTAAAGTTTTCTAATTTCCTTCGTGTGGACTGGCTTTACGGTCTTGCCCCATCCTCTTGCCAGCTGTCACCTATCGTCGCCCAAAGTACATTTTTTTTTTTACATTTTCTAAACTTTTCGGTTTCATTATAGTGGAACTGAAATATTACTTCAAGAATATTAAAGAAGAGTAAAACCTCGTCCTAAATAGAAATTTGCATTGAAAAATTTGAAGCCGTTTTTAAGAATATGGCGGTAAGGCATTACTATAAATGCGAAATTTGAAGCTCTTTTTCACAGGAATCTATTGAGTTTTCGAAGAAATTCATTTGAAGTCATTTGCAGCATTTACATCAGCAATTACATTTGTGTAATTTTTGAAAAAAACAAAATACACCAAACATTACATCATATTAAACAGTGTCATTACCACTATCCGTTGCAATTGTTTGAAGAAAAAATTTGGATCCATTTTTGAGAAAACTGCATTTGAGTGTTCCTGAAAATGCGGCATGTTGTGCTCATTTTCATAGAAAACGTGAGTTTTCGAGAAACTTTATTAGATATTATTTAAAGCACATATACTCATAAATATAATAATGTGAAGAAATTACCTCTAATTAATAAATTACCGCCGTGGGAGACAAGTAAAAAAAATAATTTTTTGTAATTTTTAAAAAACAAAAGAATAGGGTTATATGGGGTTTATATCATCGTGTAGGGCACATTTAGCAGTATCACCAGCAAATATCTAAAGAAAATATTTGGATCCCTTTTTGAGAAAATCTTGTTTTTGTTTTATTTTAAAATTGAGAATATGGCATGCACTAAAGTACGAAAACTATTAAAATTTTCAAAAAATGTACTTGACCTTAACGAAAGAACTATTTATGGACAACCAATTTCATTTGAAGCAAAAATCTCTATCTTCAATTTTGAAGTTGTAGGAAGACACCGCAAAAATTCAAACTTTTGCAATGTTCAAAAATTCAGAGGTAACCGTGAAAATCAGACCTATACCACCTTTATAAGTGTATTTTACTCTGTTCTTTCAAGAGATTTAAAGAAAAAAAAATTGGAGCCGTTATTGAGAAAATTTTGAAAATGTCCGGGGGGCTACATGTAAAGTACCCCCAAACTTTTAAAGAATGTTTTTCAAAATATCAAATCTTCTACTAGTGCTAGATGGAGAGGGGTTTCTTCAGTTTGGAAAAAATCCTACGGTTTAGGCGCTAGTAGTGTTCACAGACAGACGGACAGACGGTCGGACGGACGTTTTGCTCTCAATTGGTTTTTCGGCATCAAGGACCCATAAAACAGGGATTCTGGCTACACCACGTGTTAGAGATTTTTTTCCTTAATTTAGTAACTGTTTTAATGCACTTTTTCGTTTCCAGAGCCCGACAATGAATTTTATTCCGCCGAAAATCCGCGTTTTTTTCACACAGCATTACATAACTTTCTGTGTACCAAGTATATTACTCCGCATATACGTACGTATACGAGAAAGTATTAACGGCGAATTTTCGTCAGAAAACTATTTTTACAGGGCCCTCATAACAAAAAAGTGGACAAATCCACTTGTTAATTTTGAAAAATAGAATCCCCTAAAACGTGGTGTAGCGTGAATCCATGTTTTGTGGATCCTTGATAGCGAAAAAGCGAATGACGGCAAAACATCTCTCCGTCAATCCATGTATTCGGGATTCTGTGTGTCCATCTGTCCGTCCGTCTGTGAAAAACGCTAGCGACTACGGCTAATGGCGATTTTCTCCAAAATTGACATTACTTAATTGATCTGGCTGATGTCACCGTCCCTTGAATTTGAAACCGATATTTTAATATTGGGTGGTACTTTACGCGAAGCCCATGGGATATTTTCCAAATTTTCAAATTAATGTCTCCATCGTTTTTTATGAATTTTGTGTTGGGTAGTGTGAAGTACATTTAAGAGAATGGTGTAGGTCTCTTTTTCGTTGAAAACCTTTATTTTTCGAAAATTGCAAATTTTCAAAATTTTTCCAGTCTTCTTAGAACTAAAATATTAAAGATAGAGAGTTTTCCCTTATTTCAAAATCTATCTTTAAGCAATAGATTTCATTAAGATCAGGTACAATTTTTCAAAAATTTGAGTACTTTTCGCGTAATTTTGCGTGAAATTGCAGGCGAGATAATATATGCTGTTTTAGCAGCACTGGTTTATTCGTAGAATAATAATTTATCGTCAAGTACTCTGAATTAATGAATGTAGTACATAATGTGCTAAGATTATTAAAGACTTAAACGATCGAAATGTGAAATGCTCAGTAGATATCGAAGTTCTATTGCCTTAAATATTGGATCAGGTATTGCACTTCAGCTTGTGGGTCAATGATCCCCACCTCGATCTGGTTTTTCGTTCAGTTTCCCTGAACCAATTTCACAAATGATAAGATAGCCCCCTTGTTTAGCGTCTGGACGTAAATGTAGCTTCACTATGCGCACGTTTTGCTGAGCTCTGCTTTTGCTAGTTGTAGAAGGTCTAGAGCCGGGGTGTGTGGGTTGATATTTAGTTAGCAATCAACAAAATAAAATTTGTACTTTGTTTACTGATGCAAATAAGTTGATACTTTTATTCATCATTCAACTAAGTTTCAACAAAGTAGTAAAAGGGTGGCGTAGGGATTCTGGAGATCAAGAAAACGTGCGCATATTATATTTCTCCCCCGTGCGTCACATACAGTTTTTAACTGTCTAGACGAAATAAATCAAATAATTTTATCAACACTATACTCGAATAGGAGAAGATTGCATAATTTTTGTTCTGTGGTTAAGTGACGAAATTGAATCTTTTCAGCGGGGATTTTCTTTGTTCACGAATGCAAATTCTGATCAGATCTCTGGAAGTCTCTCCTCTTTACTATTCGTTTAAGCAAGCACACTGAGCATTGGAGTTAGTAATAGTTGGGCAAGGTTTTGTGTAAGGGAGTACGTGATTGTACCATCAAACGTCCTATCAACATTGGTCCAGCCGTGAAATATCTGTTGTATTCATGACCATTGCTGTAAAGTATTCAGAGGCGCAATACGTGTAGAAATATTTTCACAAAAATTCTCCTTAATTGCTACTTGATTGATTAATTGATTAGTAGTTAATGACGTGTCAATTGCAAAAGGCATTAGTCCCGCTAATACAGCGCATACTTTTTATCGGGCGGTAGCGGTGATCTTTCCCCGCTGGATGGTGAGATCCGGCGCCAACCTAGCCATCGGCTTGCAAAGGTTTTCCCATCTATGTATCTCCCACCCGCGGAGCACTGCCTCAGCCAGGACAAGCTGTCAGCTCCCGATTGGTCTACCGACATGTGTGGTACTGCAGAGCATGTATGTGTAAGTAAACGCTGAGGATAGGACAAGGAAGGGGAAGGAAATATCGCGCATGGTCCGCGGCCCATTTGTTGGGATACTGCTCCAGTATTCACTTGGTGCTGATCGGAGAAACCACTGAAAACTACCGTTTAGAGCAGCCGGTCTGGTTGAATACGTCCTAGCTACGGCTGAATACGTCCTAGCTATGACGCAAGTGTCGAAAATCCCGCTACTCTCGGGACCATAGGAACTCCCTGTCTTAGCAGTGGCATGCACTGGAGCAGCAGTGGTGGCACATCTGTTAATGCCTTGAGCTACCTAAGTCGATTGTTGCCACTTATATTAAGTTGAATTATGAATACAAGAGCTACGGTGGAGATTATAGTTAAAGAAAAGTGAACCGATTACACTTATCCCGATAGCACGTCGCACAGTTTTTAAATGTATTTTGCCGTTAAATAAATAAAAATAAAACACTCGAGAAATTAAACTATTTTCATGTATCATTGAAGAACTGAAATCGATAATAGGGTTTTCGGGTAGTAAAGCCATATAGATATGCATTTAGAATATTCATAAGTTGACAGAAAACTAAGCAGCACCTGGCCATGCGAGAAGCGTTAATTCTTTTGTTAGATACCCAGGAACTCGGGAACGAGTTTCGTTAGATACCCAGGACTCAGGGTTGACTCAATTTTCCTAACCCAAAAAAACCCACCTGGTTTAAAAAAAAACATTTAAAAAAACAATAAAACCCAGAAAAAAACACTGTAAAAATATGAACAAATTTTCGTTGAAATATATCAATATTAGAATATTTATTTATAAAACAATGTAATACATACATGTTTAACATCGCAAATATTATTTTAACATATTTTGAACACAAATTATAAACTTTTTCATTTAAAATATGCTCTATAAATCTAATATTTATAATTAAGATAAAAACTGAATTAAACTGCTGTAGGCGTTCTCAGGTGCTTGTAAACTTTGACCAATTTCTCCGCTTTTTCTTTTCCCAAATTATTCCGTAATTTTGACCAAACAAGACCGTAAGTTGAAAAAATACGTTCGATCGCTGCAGAACTTGCTGGACAATTTGAAATGCTAATCATGAAGGAAAAGAACTCTGCAGGAATTTTGTCAGATTTCGAGCATTTCGATTGCATCAGTGACCAGTATTTTGCTGGCGTAAACTGTTTTCTGACAGAAACTGTTTTTTGAACATTGATGACGGGTAATAGTCGTTGTCTTCGATTCTGAACGCCATAACAAAGGGCAGCCAATCAGCAGTTATCTCAAGAATCCAATTTTCAGCTAAGTCTTCCTGTTCTTGTGTCAGACGCTTCCCCTGGAATC
Organism: Teleogryllus occipitalis; assembly: GCA_011170035.1. Classification (NCBI taxonomy): domain Eukaryota; kingdom Metazoa; phylum Arthropoda; class Insecta; order Orthoptera; family Gryllidae; genus Teleogryllus; species Teleogryllus occipitalis. The sequence goes on from BLKR01002752.1 coordinate 6,658, forward strand.
GCTTCCCCTAAATTCGCAAAGAAATGACAAGGTTGTAATGCGTTAATCATACGTTTTTGTATTATATTTTCATGACATATTAAATCGGCATTCCTAAGCATGTGCAACCACAGTTCTACAGATTCTGTTAAATTGGTTGAGTCCCCTTGCATCTTATCGAGTACGCGTCCAATTTCAGATAACTGTCTATACAGGTTTGTAGCTTCCCTGAGAATGGATACATTTTGCAAAATTATTGAAATATTGACAGGTACTTCATCTCCATTTTCAATGAGAATTTCAACGTATTTACTGTAATTCTCAGTAAATGTTCGTAAACATTCGTTGTATGCCCCAAATTCCAAATGCTACCCGATGGAATTCATACAACATTCCTTTTCGTTCAACCACCCATGTGGTTGATGATTATTTCGAAAGTACTTCTGAACTTCCACAATGTGTTTTGTTAATGAGGTTGGTATGATTTCCTCCTGCAGCAAATTGATATAATGAGCTGAGCATCCATATGTGACAAGACGAGGATTATCTTTGGTCAACAATTCGCGCATTGTTACCATTTTGGCTCGTTATCTGTACACACGGCAAATACTTCTTTTCCGTAACACTCCAAACACTTAATTATTGACTTTTGCATTACATCACAGCAATAATCGGCTGTATTCTTGTGTGCCTCACAATCATCAGCATTCAATAAAAAAGTTTTTTGTCCCGTGTGAATGCAAGTTACCAAAATTGGGTCGTTTTTGATGCTGTACCAACCACCTTGAAGTAAAGTAATGCTGGACGATTTATTTGCAACAGCACTTTTTATTTTTTCTTCGACAGCATTTGCAGCTTTATCCAATAATGGGCCACCTATTTTTTTTTCGATCCGGGCCCGTGAAACCTGGTCGTAATGCGTTCAGCATTTCAGCGTATTCTGGACTTGACGCAGCATTGAATGAAATATTGTTGCTAAAAAAGAATTTCGCAATGCAATAGTCCAGTTTTTCTTTTTGCACATTCGTTGTTTTCACGACGAATTCACCGAGTGACGACTGTCTCCTTTTGACCCCTTGATCTCCATCGACTGAAGACCCCGCTGCAGACGATGCTTGCACTGCTACTGAAGAATCAACTTGTGGATGTTTTTGCTACACTTTTCGAGATGACCTCTAATTCTTTCAATTTTAGCACTAATTTCAATGTCACAATATTTGCAAGTAACCCTGGTCGAATTTTCCGTTTCAAGTACGTCTCTCCACTCGGGAGCAGTTTTTCTTCCAGCGCCGAATGGCCTCGTGCAATTCAAAACACTCCTGTAGAGAACTATAAAAATACATTACTGCATTGTCACCATGAATAATATAACTAAATGTAGATATATACAATAAAAATCTTAGTACTTTTTAAATTAAACATAACGTAAATTGAACAAAAATATTGTATGGAACAAAAACATTTCATTTAATAAGTATTTCAATTTTATTTCAAACAATTGTTTAGCTCAAATTGCAAATTATCATTATTGCTTGATAATCATTTATAAGAAAAACAATATCAGATAATCTAAAATGAATTATTGTGTATATATTTGTTTACTAATTTTTTTAGGTGATGTAATTGGCAAAAATTCCATTCCAATAAATATATCAGGGATTAATATATCTCAAATACATATAGTAAAAGAAATTACCTGATTTACTTAACTATTCGGATTAACTGTAAATATAAATCTTGAGTTGATAAATAGCAGTAACTTCTGACGAACGAACAAACAACACTTCTACCAACGTTTTTCGCTCCGAGCAGCGGTAGGGTACACATCGCGCTCCGCTCTGCTCAGTATCAGCGAAAGTGAAATACTTTTTCGTTAAGTCTGCTCAATTTACAGTTCTAAAGTATTAGTGCCAGTGTGAAGTGTTGTGTACAGTGCGCCGCACAAAGCAAATCTAATTTATCCAATAATTAGTGGCAGTGCAGCGCCGCCCAGCCCTGGCTTAGGCCAGTGCATCGCCGAGGCCATGGCGACCGTGTACGGCACGAACGCCATGGACACATCCCCCAGCCCAACGCAGTCCCATGAAGAGGACCATCTAGAATCGGAAGAACAGCAAAGAATCCGTGACCAGCAGCTTACTGCGTCCGGCCATATCGTGGCAAGCGGAGGCTATCAACAGGGAACTGAAACACCACTCGAAAGCAATGCCGGTAATGGCATACCCGAGGTTAGTAACCATGACTTAGACAGCGGCCTCGCCCTTGGCCAAAATACCCGAGTGCCCCCCAGTAACTGTAGCAGCAATGCAAAACTCACAAACAACAGTGGTAAAAGAAGTTTTAACGATACCAGTGATGAATCATTACCGAACAAAAAATCACCAAATAACACAGACTATGTCTATTCAGTGCCGACTGGAAACAGATACGCACCACTAGAGAAACTAATTAATGAACCAAGGTTCACCTACATTAACGACATTTCGAATCAAGAAAACGAAAATGTCAAAATTCCTCCGATCTATGTTAACGATATAGAAAGCATTTCTGAATTCAACAGGGAAATAAAATCTAAAATAACTAATCAGTTCACATCAGATATTAAAAACAACCGAATCAAAGTAATGTTCAGAACCATTGCCGATTTCAGAAAGGCTATCAAATATTTAATCAATACCAGTAGGAGATTTCACACGTATAAGGACCCCGCTAACAAGAAGTTTTCTATAGTGTTTAAAAACCTACATACATCAATAACCCAAGAAGAAATATACGAAGACTTGAAGGAAAAGTGTTCATCATTAATTAGTGTCACCCGACTGTATAAAAACAACTTCCCCATACCTGTTGTTGCCGCGGAATTTGACTGTCGACACAGTATTGAATCAGTGCATCAAATTAAACAAATTTGTAATTTGAGTGTTAAACCTGAACAAAGACGAAAAAACAAAGGCCCTGTTCAATGTCTGCGCTGCCTGGACTTTGGACACACTAAAAATAACTGTAACCACACAATCGCGTGTATTTACTGTGCTGAAAATCACTACTCAGTAAATTGTCCTCAGCGGGAACAAGTACTGATTTGTAAGAACTACAAGGGCCCCCACCGCGGAGATACTCGAACTGAGGAATGTCCCTTCTACAAGAAACTTATAGAATCCCCCCCAACAAATGCACATGCAAGGAATCTCAAAACTAAATCAAACGTTGGCAGGCCTCCTGCACCCCGATTCTCTACCGACAACTTCCCAACTCTCCAATCAAACAATCAAATTCCAAATTTCACTTATATGAACAATCCGCCTAGAGCAAATCCAAACACCCATTTCATTCAAAACCCCGGGCAATCAACTCATCATATTCCTAATCAAAGTAATAATTCATTTATGCACTCACTAATTAATTCAATCACAGCCTATATAATCAATATAATAAATACTATTATTCCATCAATCATAAGCAACATACAAAATTCATTCTCAGCGTATTTTAATAATAACAATAGCAGTACAACACCTTAGCAATATAAATCTACTAAACTGGAATGCAAATGGCATAACCAATAAAAGAAACGAACTTAACTATTTCCTAAAAGCTAAACAAATCAAAATAGCCTGCACAACCGAAACCCATCTGAAAATCAACAAAGTATTCAACATACCAGGTTATAATACAATCAGAACCGACAGACCTAACAGTAATGGAGGAGGAGTCTTAATACTTATCGAAAAATCTCTCCCATATATTCAAGTGATCCTCCCTAATACGCCTGGTTTAGAAACAACAGCAATCAAATTCCCATTAAATAATAGACTTATAACAGTAATAACAGCATACAAATCACCACACATAAAAATAGAAGTCACAAACATAGAATCTTTATTTCAACTGAACACCCCCACCATTCTCATTGGAGATTTAAACGCAAAAAACATCAGTTGGGGCTGTAGAATTACAAATAATGCCGGCAGACACTTATTAAAACTAATAACTGACCTAAATTTAAAAGCCTTAATCCCACCAGAACCAACATATTATCCATACGACACGAATAAACATCCAGACATTTTGGATATCGCAATTACGAATACACAAACCACATACTACTCAACACCACTATTTGAACTGGATTCCGACCACTTACCAATCATCATCTCTACACATACCCCGCTCCCACCCCCACCCCCACCTACCCACACATTAAACACGAACAACATAAACTGGAAGGAATTCAGAAAAATAATAACAAATAAAACCCCCAATTTTAAAAATCTTAACACCCCATTAGAAATAGAAAGGGAAATTTCATACTTACACGATATAATTACCAACACTATTAAATATTTACAACCCAATAGACCCCACATCACTCACAGAACGCTTAACAAATTACTGCCAGAAAAAATACTAACAATAATCAACACTAGAAACAGAACCAGAAGGTTATGGACCAAACTCAGAAACTCACACTTAAAGAAAGAATTGAACCTTTTAAATTCAATAACAAAAAAAGCAATAAACGACTTTCATAGCTCAACCTACAACTAACTAATAAAATCATTAAGCACAACCAATAATTCTCTCTGGCAGTTCACTAAAAAAATCCTAAAAAAGAAAAATAGCATCCCACCTCTAAATACCCGGATGGGGAAAAAATTCGCCCCTTTTGACAAAGCCGAAGCATTCGCCAATCATTTAGAAACAACATTCACGCTCAACAACACACCAACTCATTCCGATCATGCGATGATACTACAAACAGTTTCAGCCCCGAACTATGATGTACCACAGAGGAAACAATTCATATCCCCAAATGAAGTGAAAAACATAATTAAACAACTTCCACACAAAAAAGCCCCTGGTCATGATAAAATCACTAATTAGATCCTAAAAAACCTCCCATCTTCAACTATAGCCTATATAAACAACATATATAACTCAATAATAAGAATTGGATATTACCCTATAGTATGGAAAAACTCAATCATAATACCCATTCCAAAACCATATAAAAATCATAGCAGTGTTGAAAACTATAGACCGATAAGTTTACTAAACACACTTTCAAAAATCCTCGAGAAACTAATTCTAAAAAGGTTAAATAGCTACCTTCAATCAACCCAAATTATACCATTACACCAGTTTGGCTTTATAAGTCACTAGCTGACCCGGCGAACTCTGTGACGCTTGAAAAAGATGGGACCGGCTGTTAAGGCGGAACACTCACTGTGAGAAACTGTACTATCCTTGTTGCACTCGTGATAATAAAGCAATTGCAGGTTTGTGTTTTTCTCTCAAACAAAGAAGAATTTAAAAAAACGCTCTGATATTAAATAGATAATTAAAAAATCTATTACGTAGCAGAGCGTGTTTTTTTTGAATGATTTTTGTTTAAGAGAGAAATACAAAGCTGTAAGGGACCGGCTGTTAAAGTCAATAAATAAGCAGATTTTGGAATTTATTGTTAAATTGTTTATTAGAAAATACAAATAAAAAAATTAAGTAGATTTATCATTCATTATTGTTCCTGTATTTTGGTGCATAGGTTGCACTCTTCAGTTGAGTACCAGAAACACCCACCAGCACAGAAAACTTAGGCGAAAAGGCGCGAAAACATACGAAAACGCGTGAAGACGTGCGAAAACGCATGAAAACGTGCGAAAACCCTCGAAAAGGTGCGAAAACCCGCGAAATCACGCAACAACGTGCGAAATCACGCGAAAACATGCGAAATCACGCGAAAACGTGCGAAATCACGCGAAAACGTGCGAAATCACGCGAAAACGTGCGAAATCACGCGAAAACGTGCGAAATCACGCGAAAACGTGCGAAAACGTGCAAAAACGTGCGTTCTCACACATTAACGCTGTCAAACGGGATAAACAGTATCCTATATCCGTCTCCTGGCTCTAAGCTTCCTGCTCACCAATTTTCAGCCAAATCGGTACAGCGGTTCTTGAGTTATAAATAGTGTAACTAACACGACTTTCTTTTATATATACAGATGTATCAACTGCACACCAACTACTCAGACTCTCAGAAAATATCCACACAGCGTTTCAAAACAAACATCACACAATAGTTTCATTTCTTGACATTTCACAGGCGTTTGATCGAGTATGGCACGAAGGACTATTATACAAGCTCCGAACAATGGGAACACCAATCTATTTAGCAAATTTCATCAAAAGTTTTCTAACTGATAGATCCTTTACAGTTTCCGTAGAAAATCACATCTCCAACCCCCGAAAAACAATAGCAGGCCTTCCACAAGGTTCACCACTCTCACCCACACTATTCAACATATACACAGCTGACATACCCACTACAATACACACCCAATTAGCACAATTCGCCGACGATAGCGCAATCTACAAATCCAGCCACTCACTTAAGACCATTACAGATAGGATACAAAATCACTTAAATAAAATAGACCAGTGGTCAACATTGTGGAAAATCAAACTCAACCCAACTGAATCAACTGCCAAAATATTCTCACTAACACCATTTTCTCACCCACCACCACTACACATTAATAAACACACAATTCCATGGACACCAAAAAACCAACCAGTAAAATACCTCGGGATGAATTTCGACACAAGACTCAACTGGAGAACTCACATAACACTAAAACAACAACAAGCAAAAATTAAAATAGCTCAACTAAAATGCCTTATCAACTCCAAAAGCCGGCTATCCCTAACAAATGCCATTACAATTTATAAAGCAATAGTCAGACCATTAATGCTCTACGCATGTCCCATCTGGACCAATGCATCCATTTCTAACATTAATAAACTTCAAATCGTACAAAATAGATTCCTCATATTAGCAACACATGCCCCATGGTTCATCTCTAACGCCCAACTTCATAAAGAACTGAATATATCACCGATCATCAAACATATTGCCCATCTTTCCAATAATTTTTACTCCAACCTAAATACAATTAACCGAGCCGTCCACTACAACCTGGCCACTATAATCGACTTCCCGACTAGAATTAAGAATAGATTTCCTGTCGAAGCGTTCTTGAACATTTTCTCTTCTAATTGTCCACAGTAGGGGCTCTTGTAGTTTCCTACACCTATAGTAAGGTAGTTTAGTTTTAAGTTTTTAGTGTTAAGTTTAGCATAAGTTACAATGTAAGCCAGCAAATGCACATGAGATAGTAATTAGTACTGATCTGTGTAATTTCCAATCACTCAATAAATAAATAAATAAATAAAAATTAAATAAATTCTACCAACGTACTTTATTTTTGTATTAAGCAAATCACACAAGTCTTTACATAGGGACTTGTTACCAACAATTTCATTTGCAGAATGCCTGATTGTTAGTTATATTGATTTCGGTTGGTATTAAATATGGCGTTTTCAGTTTAGCAGGTTATAAACTTCGTAACCAATTTTTAGATTGCTGTTATGCGAAAGATTTGAATTTACAATAATGTTGATTGCATTTTGGAATTTCATTTGAGCTATGAATTAAGATTTGGTTTCTGTAATTACGCAATTAGTAATATAAGTTTTTATATCATTATTATGTTTAATTTTAATTATCAAACTGTAATTAAATTTTTCAAAATTTAAATCTCGCGCGAAGCAGTAATCTGGAATCCTGGTTTTGAAGTTCATAACCTGCTAAACCGAAAATGCTAATAGTGTATTTGAGCATTAACATTTTTTTAATAATAAAATAGAACAGACAATTCAGGCGACATAAGTGAAGCCATTATTGTTGTTTGAAAATGTTTGTACTCGAATACACTAAGAAAAATCGTGTTCAAACCGATTTACATGCGGAACAGTAATGTTTCAACCCGCCAAAATGTGAATGATTTTAAACGTACCTGGAATCAGTACTTATCATACGAATTATTTTATGAAATTATTATACGAAAAAATATCGTACTCGTAATTTAGCTTGTACATTTACGGAAGACAAAAATACATTATATATTTGAGTAGTTTAAATAAGAAAGTGTCTAGTACGTTAGACCGTTTAATAAATACATTATCAATGACGATCAAAACGTCCGTTTAATTAAACCCCAAAACCAAAAAACCTCAATTAAACCCAAAAAAACAGTGGGTTGGTTTAAAAAAAAACGTTTTTTTTTCAACCCTGCCAGGAATACAAGAGCAAGTTTCGATTTTGACTAAAAAATGCAAATATTTTACTATATTAATTCACAATTTGTCATACATGATGTTACGAATATATTCTGGCACTAACTGCTCATGACACAGCTGATGTCATGCGACTAGGAAGAAAGAAAGTTATGTAAGAAAGAAAGTATTGACATGTGTCGTTTCAGAATAGCTAATTTTTGCTGCCCCTTACCCTTATTTCCCACACACACACTGGACAGCACATTTTTTGTTGCTGCAGTCAACCCATTGATCACTGTTATTGATTAGTTATTAATCGAAATTTTTGCAATAGGGTGGTCATTATTCTGGCGAAGTTGGAATTTTTTCGATCTCTGTCACTGACTAAACTTGCGATGCCTGGAGGCTACAAATATCACTTCAAAGATCGTTTTCAGCTTACCATATGTTCGCTAAATGTCATTTTAATCTTATCATATGTGGCACTATAAATATAATTTTTATTGTAATCTTGGAGGACGAAATTGAAATGCTGAAATTGAAATTTTGTCAACTTTCTTCTGCCAGGAACATTAACTAAATTACTGTGAAAATAATCAGTCAATTCATACTACAGTTATCTCGAAGAGTTTGTGGCAGAGAAATGCATTTTGGAATACGAGAAAGGTCCTTACAGCTTCCCTCCGTTGACAGTGAGCAACCAGGCGTTAGCTGAACCAAATTTCAACACACAAAGGCGGAGAGTCAGTTCATACGGAGCTCTTTCCTTCGCAGCAAATGTTTCAGGAAATGAAGAAAACTGGGTAATTAAATGGGCTTTATTAGTCCCTATTGAACACATTCTTCATGTATGGAGTACATTTAACCGTCAAATAAACAGAAACGGGCATGAAGTTTTGATAGTACCTAAGTATTGCAACCGGATGAGGTTAAATCATTTTTACTTCCTCACACTTACTAAGAAGAGAAAGTTATGTTATTGGGTCGCCGGAAAACGACTGGAAGAAAAACTCTTATTGACGGGCCCAGGTAACGAAAAAGTGTAAAAAGTGTAAAAAGTGTAAAAAGTGTAAAAAGTGTAAAAAGTGTAAAAAGTGTAAAAAGTGTAAAAAGTGTAAAAAGTGTAAAAAGTGTAAAAAGTGTAAAAAGTGTAAAAAGTGTAAAAAGTGTAAAAGTGTAAAAAGTGTAAAAGTGTAAAAAAATACTTCCTCTATCACGTGGTGTAGCCAGAATCCATGTGTGGGTCCTTAATACCGAAAAATCTATTGATGGCAAAACGTCTGAGTGTGTCCGTCTGTGGTCAACGCTGGCCCCTTCAGTCGATTTTCTCGAAAACTTATAGTTCCAGATCGATGTGAACGAACTCTAGACTTTGGGAGTTTCAAAAGGATATTTTGATTTTTGAGGTTACTTTATATGATGCCTAAACAATATTTTCAAAATTTTCTTAAAAATGTCAACATTGTTTTTGTTTAAAAATTGTCATCGGATAGCGTAAAGAACGCTTAAGATGGTGCAGGTTTCATGTTCCTTGAAATCTCGGATTTTTCTACAGTTGCAAAATTGCCATTTTTGGGCGTCCTTCTACAATTATAATATTGAAGATTGAGTTTTTCCTTCATGAAATCTGTTCTTAAATACAGATATTGAAATAAGGCCATGTTCAATTTCTCGAGTTTGCTCCAGAATTCAGGGTAAGTTATTGGAGAGAATTATCATTTAGCTGGTAGGGAAATTAGAGAAGTGTGAAAATAGGTGCTGCAAGAGCTAAATGATAATCAAAATTTCGGGGATTTGAGGCGTGTGGTATTTATATTATTGTGCTACAAGAATATGTTTCTGAATTGGGTTGTAACTTGCTACTAATAGTGGGTACTGTATGGCTACAGGGGGCGATCTGCACAAAAAGAACACACGTTCTACCAAAAGGAAGCACTAAAACATTTCCCCAAGTAAGAGGGGCATCAAAAAAAGGTATAGTGACGTGTTATCCGAAAATCGATTTATCCACTACGTCTCGAATTCTGATGAAGATATATACAGAAGAATAATGCCAGGAAATAACCTGAACTGAAAACTGTAATGTCCAGGACTGGCCAATGAAAATCCTTCAATTCTGCTATCGTATTCTACTATCGACTGGTACTCGTCAACCAGATGTCGCAGAATAAACTGGCGGGGAAATTGAATCTATTGTGCGTCCAAACTTTTGTTTCACCCACTGTGCTCGCCCTAGCCTGTCGACAACCAAATCACATTTCTTTAGCATCTCAACTTTTTGAGTGAGAAAGTTGTGCCCGTCCAATGATGTGCCCCGAATTGACCGGGTCTAAGACTCCAATTTTTACATTCTCGTATATTCCGTGTAGAGAGAGTTATGTAATGCTGCAGGAACTAGTGTTGCTACAACTGCACGTATAATTGGTAATGGTTACGAGGTATTATAGATTTTCAACTTCTGTCCTACGAACACTTTAGCCGTCACTTCGAGAACTCCAAGCGCTCTGGAAATTATGTGAGTTCGAAAAAATACAAATCCTTAATTTTTCGAAAATTCCAAATTTTAATGAGGATGGCTTTATATTATTGAATTCAACGTATTGTAATTTATTCTTATAAAACGTTATAGAAAATAAATATTAATCCAGACTGGAATCGAGCGCTAAGGTTCAAGACGCAAGAGCTATTCCCCTACGGCGCCGAATCATTCTTTATAAGCAGTAGAGAACACTACTTTTTCAAGAATGTGATGTAATCTATACCTCGATTCGCTGGAGATGCATGTGTATCTACAGTAGGTGGCAAAATTATTAAGGGCAGTACTCATTTTTGTGTAATTTCTAGTTTAAATGTTTTGTTTTTTTTAGCAAAGAATTTGGTTTCAATAACATTTGTAGTATTACTATTATCATTACAATTATTATCAATAAGTGAGAGCACTTTATGCCTACGTTATTTAAGAAATAACTTATGTTACTTCTAATTCGGCTGAAAACTGCGGACGGACGGACGGACGGACGGACGGACGGACGGACGGACGGACGGACGGACGGACGGACGGACGGACAGATGGACGGACAGAAAAACGGACAGACAGACGTTTTGTCGTAGATCGTTTTTTGGTATCAAGGACCCCCCAATAATAGATTTTCTGACAAAAATGGCCAATGTGGGGCACACAATTATATACATTTACTTCTTGGAAACTAAGGCAAGATTTTACACTAGTGGTGTTACAAAAGCTCACATTTTCTCACATTAGTTCTAAATTTGCAATTTTCAAAAATACAAAGAGTTTGCTGGAAATAAGACTTGCTCCACTTTCTATCGAATTTTTATACGTACGAGGAGAAAATTTAAAGAAAAAATTGGAACGATTTTGGAAAAAAAATATTTAAAAAATTAAAAATTGCCTATATTTCACGCGAAATAATGCGAAAACTGCTCATTTTTTCGAAAAATTGTTCAAGATGTCTTTAAAGAACATTTCATTCAGAATAAAACGGTATCTTAAATATTGAAGTTGTAGGATGACGCCGAAAAAAATTGAATACATGCAATGTTCGAAAGTTCAGGGATTTCAACGAAAATGAGACCTGCACCTTTCTCTTGAGCGTCCTTTAAGCTATTCAAAGACAAAGTTTAATAAAAAAATTTGGAGCCATTTTTGAGAAAATGCTGCCAATATACGTTTCAAAATTACAATATCCGTTTCAAACTCAGAGGGCTTGGAGTTCATTGAAATCGATCGGGTAATATCAGTTTTGAAAAAAATCAGATGAACGGGTTTGGCGCTAGAGTTGACCACAGACGGACGGACAAAGACGATTGGCAGACAATCGATTTTTCGGTATCAAGAACCCACGAAACATGGATTTGACTGCACAACGTATTAGAGGAACTGTTTTTCTAAATAGGAACAATATTTATCCACTTTTTAGTTAGCAGGATCCGGCAATAAGAGTTTTTCTGTCGAAATTCGACGTTTTCCGGTGCACGATTATATTACTTTTTCTTCTTACGAAGTAAGTGCGAGGTAGTGGGGATGCAACAGTACATACTTTCTGGCATTAATTCTTAATTTGCCATTTTCAAAAATTCAGAATTCAACGCAAATGAGACCCGCACCAGTCGTTTAAGTGTCCTTTCATCTGTCCGTGTAAAAACATTGCAGGAAAAATTGGAGCGGATTTTGAGAAAAAAAAGTTAAAAAAATTAAAATTGCATATTTTTAGCGCAAAATTACATGAAAACACTAATATTTTTGAATAACTGAACATGGCCTTATATGGATATCTGTCTTTAAAGAACAGATTGCTTTAAGAAAAATATGTATCTTTAATATAGTGGTTGTAACAAGACGCCCAAGAAAAGTGCCCTTTTGCAATTTTCAAAAAATGAGGGATTTCAAAGATTGTGATACCTGCACCATTTTCTTAAGCCTGCTTTACGCTATCCGAAGACAGTTTAAAAAAATTGGAGCCATTTCGAGAAAATTTTGAAAATATTTTTGAGTTTTCATGTAAAGTGATCTCAAAATCAAAATATCCGGTTGAAACCTCGTTCAGATCGATCAGAAATGTCAATTTTGGAGATAATTGACGGGAGAACGTCTGTGTCCATCCGTCTGTGGTCATCGTTAGTGCTTAAATCGTTCAGCCAATCATTTCTTCGCTATTAAGGACTCACAAAACATGAATTGATTTCTGGCTACACCACGTGTTAGAGGAAGTAATTTACTATATATAAGTACAATATTTATCCACCTTTTCCTTACCAGGATCGGTTGTAAAATTTTTCTTCCGGAAATTCGCCTTTTTGCGGCGCAAGATTACATATTTTTCTCTTCTTATAAAGTAAGTGCGAGGGATTTGATTTTCGCTATTTTGAAAATATCTGGAAATGTGCAGTATATTCAGGTATAGATGACTACATTGACGGCGGCATTCCGACGAAAAAATTCATATTGCTGGACCCTGGTAACGAAAAAGTTGATAACTCTAGTTCCTAAATGAGGATAATTACTTACCCTAACACGTTATATTGTCATAATCTATATTTTATGACTCTTTGATACCAAAAAATTGATTGAAGGCAAAACTTACGTCTGTCTGTCTGTCCAACAGTCTGAGGTCAATAATTACGTCTAAACCGTGCAGACAATTTTCTTCAAAATTGATATTCCCCAAACGATCTGCACGAACTCGAGGCCTTGAGAGTTTGAAAGGAAATTTTAATGTTTGGGGTACTTTATATGAATCCTCAACAATAATCAAAAAATTTGGAGCCGTTTTGGGAAGATTTTGAAAATAAACTTTGGCCTCGAAAGCGTGAAGAGTACTTAAAAGGATGGCGCAAGACGATTTTTCATTGCATTCTCTGGTAATTCGGGAATTGCAATAGTGCATTTTTTCAGCATCTTCCTACAGCTACAGTATTCTAGAGATTTCTTCATGATATCTATTGTCCAAAGATAGATCTTAAAATATCATCAACAATTTTTCGAATGCATGAGTAGTTTTTGCGTGAAATATAGGGAATTTTAAAACAATTTTACTATAAAAAACGACTCCTTTTTAAAAAGGAAATTCTCCTTGTATTACCAAAAGACGGTAAAAAATTGGTGATGGACCCATTTTCGGCAAAATATCTAATTTCGAAAATTGCAAAAAGTTAACATTGCAAATGTATAACATTTAATATAGAGATTTGAATTTTCTTAAATTAATTCTGCTCTAAAAAATCTGATTTGAGAAAGGTTATGTACAATTTATTTTTAAAAAAACGAGTGTTTTTCATGCAAATTGTACCAACTTTTTTCCTGGATCTTGTCCCAGCTTCAGGGGATGTCGATTTCGACTATCGGCGCCGGGTACCCATTATGTCCATAATTGGGACACATATTAACATTTACACTAGTCACTCACGCACATGTGGGCTCCTCGGTCTGCGATCAGCAGACTCACAAGGCCTTCCTCGACAACACACATCTGAAAGCCTAAAAAAAAACAACAAAGAAAAATCAAAAAATTTCCAGCTCACGGCTGAACTGGAACCCACGTCCCTTCGGACCAAGGCGCTGAGTCGGCGCACACTCTAGCCACCTCGGCCATCTAGATCGGTTTCTTTGAGCGCTCTGAATTGTCTAAAATTGCAAAAGTCAGAAATAATGTGAGAAAAGTGCTCTTGGGGTTTGTCTTAAACGAATTTTGTTCTACACGTCATATCATTATAAAGGTCCTGTACAATTGTTTGAAAAAACTAGTAGAAGTTTCTCGTAAATTTTGCTTGAAATTAATGAAAATTATACAAAAAATTAATAAACAGCTTCAGTTTTTCTCCACGGATAAACAAGGGTCACTTAAGAGAATTATGCAGATCTCATTTTCGATGAGTTCTCTAAATTTTCGAAAAATTGAAAAGTTAAAAATAATAGATGTATGTAACACCACTAGTTTATTTAACTGTGATCAAAGTAATATTTAAATTAAAAGTATGAATTACATTTCGTAACGGCTCTTTTTCGAGATATTCGCTCAGAGAATAAATGTTGAAATCTTTAATTACAACAGTGGATTCAAAAGTGCAATCACTAAAATTATTGAAATTTTCTAAGAAAGTGAAGTAATATACAGCTCGCTTCGTTAGAGGTCTGTAAATGTAAAGTATGAGAATTTTGAGCCAAGTAAGATGTACGACGGATATTTCAAAACATTTTCTCTTTATATAAATTAAATTCTGACAAGAGGGTAGAATCAATACCATTTCTTACATAAAGACACGAACCTCCATTCGCGGGCCTTATTTGATCCCCTCGCTTTCAAATAGGATCGTGTAAGATAAAAGCTTGGAATTTAGAGTGTGTTTAGTTCATTATGAGATAACTAATGTTCTGTAAAAAATAACATCAATTTTATTTAGACCACACTGTAATAACGCCTTGATAAATTCAATTTTATTGAAAGTTTGTGAATTATGGTGCATTATACGAATCTTTTGAATGTACCTACACGGATACTTTTTGCTGGATCTGTCTGAAGTTGCTATTTGTTTATCTCATTTTTACCCCGAGTACTTGGCCGAAGGAAATATCATGTCCCAACAGTGGCAGGGGATAAGGGAGTTGATGCTGCAGGTAAAGTGGAATGAATAATAGGAGAGATATTACAATATTTATGTTCAGGTCATAAGGTAAGAGAGTGAGAACGAGATCCGGTGAATGGAAAGAACAAAGTGGGTGGGTTGGGAATGGGTCTATTTTTTTTATTTATTTTACGTCAAAAACAGTTAAAAACTGTGTGTGACGTGCTATGGGGAGAAATGATGGGGAGAAATGGTTTCAGCTATGTCTGAATATTTCAAAATTGCTATGGGGTGCTACGAGGAGAAATGTCTTCAGCTATATCTGAATATTTCAAAATTCAGAAGAATTATGTCAATACTAGGACTGTATACATATTAAAAGCATTTATTAATAATTATTTAAATATATCTTTGTATTCTACAACTTAACTATTCTTTGTATACATTTTTTCTACAAGTCTCATGAGAGCAGATGCTGAAAATCGTAATTATTTCACGGTAGTTTGAAAAATCCTCTCTTCTTCATAAGTATTTCAGCAAATTTGTCTTATTCACAGAACATACAGTCTTCACTGGATATCCGGGTCATGATCCGACTGAGGTGGCTCAGTTCGCGGGGTTCAGACAAACCTCACAAGCCAACGTGTAGGTCGGCTCCGGATTTCACCAACCAGCGGGAGATGTTTACCGCCACAGTCCGTGATAAAATATGCACTATACTTACGGGATAAAACGAATTGACTAACCCGAAAACACGAAATAATCAAACAGACGGATAGACAGATATTCGGACAGGAGGAAGGACAGATAGATTAACGGACAGACTGACGGACAAATTGACGGATAGACAGATTGTCGGACAGACCGCTTGACGGACAGACAGATTGAAAGACAGACAGATTGAGGGACAGACAGATTGAGAGATAGAGATTGAGGGACAGACATATTGACGAACAGACAGATTGACCGGCAGACAGATTGACGGACAGGCAGATTGTGAGACAGACAGATTGAGAGGCAGACAGATTGACGGAAAGACAGATTGACCGACAGATTGACGGACAGACAGATTGACGAAAAGACTGACTGACGGATAGAGAGATTGTCCGTCAATCCCTCTGTCCGTCAGTCTGTCCGTCCGTCAGACAGACTGACGGACAGGCAAATTGACGGACAGACAGATTGGCGGACAGGCAGACTGATGGACAGGCAGATTGAAGAACAGACAGACGGACAGACGTTTAAAAACACACTTTTTCAGTATAAGGTAATTCCGGAACGCGCATTTCTTTGTTGCGCGTTGAAATCTCGAAACGATTTTCCGCAGCATTTCATAATTTTCTCTATATTATGTAAATTACTACGTTAATACCTACGTATATGAGAATGTAAAAACGTCGTTTTCTTACAAAGTATCATTGGAGTTTATATAAATTCATGGCTTGCTTAATGAATAAAGATGACCATCCTGGTAATACGGTCCTGCAGGACATGTGAACCAATGTAATGCATTAGTTTCTTTTTCGTTCAGGAATCATTTTCCCGAGTGATTGAAAAAGTGCTTTTTCAGTGACTGTACGGCTTCTTTCATTCGAAGAGGCACGTCGAACCAGCTTGTCAGACGCTTGGTGTTTTTATCTATTTATTTATTTATTTATTTAACGTCAAAAAAAACAGTTCAAACTGCGTATGACGTGCTATGGGGAAAAATGAATTGTGTGCACATTTTCAAAATTCTGTGATCCCTACACTAAGTCATATACTACTTAAATTTAAAAAAACAACTCCCATGTAATAAAATCTATTTGCAAGGATAAATAAGCAATACATTTTGGCTCTTATCCATGTTGTCCTTCGGAATAATACTTCCTGCCGCGACAACATGGAAACGATAATTTGAATAATTGTATTTCCCACTGAATTCTAGAAGACGTGCACAGAAAATGAAGTTACATTTATGTCCAGAAGCAAAACAAGGGGCCATCTCAGCATTTGCTCAATGGATCAGGGAAAGTGGACGAAAAACCTGATCGAGATGGGGGTCATTGACCCGGAGGCTGTAGTACAGGTTGTTTATACACATTTATACAGTCCAAATGGTAAATAATGCATTATGTATCATTGTTAAAATTAATGTTACTTTTCTTGTGATGCTCAGTATAGTCTCTAATTGTATAGAAACAGTTATGCAGCAGAAACGATTTCACTTGGGATTTAAACTTTTCTATCGAATTTAATCGTTTAATGTCGTCTGGCAAAGTGTTGTAAAATAATGTACATGTATTGTATGTGAATGTTTTGTATTGAGCTGTTGATACTGTCACCTGATGAATATGATTTCTACGTCGAGTGTTATAGTAATAGACATCGGCATTTTCTGAAAATATACTCCCGCCCTTAAGCAAGTCATTTTTGACAAAAACAACTGATTCGTAAATAAACAGACAAGGTAATGGTAAAATTCCTAGATTAATGAAGAGAGGCTTACATGAATCACGTGGGTGGGATTTGGTTATTATTCGTACGATTCGTTTTTGTAATCTAAAAATCTGGGAGCTATAAAATGTATTTACCCAGAATATTATGTCATATCTCAGGCGGGAATGAACATTCGCAAAATATACACAACGAGCAGTATTAAGGCTGACTGAATTTGAAATAATTCTGAACGCGTAGCACAATGAACTTATTTTTGTGTTCAATTCATTTAAATGGACGTTC
The DNA here is from genome assembly GCA_011170035.1 of Teleogryllus occipitalis. Taxonomy (NCBI): domain Eukaryota; kingdom Metazoa; phylum Arthropoda; class Insecta; order Orthoptera; family Gryllidae; genus Teleogryllus; species Teleogryllus occipitalis. The sequence continues at coordinate 24,561 of BLKR01002752.1, forward strand.
CATTTAAAGTTTGACTGAATTGAGAGACCTAAAAATTTTGTTGCCTTAACATCAGTCAATGGTACACCGTTCATTTTCAATGGAGCACAGAATTGTTTATTTGAAATGGAAAACTGCATTAAAACCGTTTTCTTTTCGTTTACTATTAATTTGTTATTTCGGAACCAATTTGAAACTTCTGATATTGTACTATTTACGGTTTCTTTATTGCAAAGGATGTTCGTATCATCTGCAAAGAGAACCGTTCTTCCGTTTCGAATCGTCGAGGGCATATCGTTTAAGTAAAGTAGGAACAGAATAGGGCCTAAAATCGATCCTTGAGGAACTCCACGTGCAATGGGCAAAGAGTCGGAAAGGTGCGTACGTAATGTTCCATCATTCCAGTAAGGTATTTCAACTCTCTGAGATCGTTGTTTAAGGTACGAACATAACCAATCTAGAGCAATACCACGGATTCCATATGAAGGTAATTTGGAAAGTAAAATGTCATGATCAATGACGTCAAAAGCTTTCGAGAGATCTAAAAATAATCCAATAGGTGCCTCGTTTTGATCCAATGATGAGGCGACATCTTTAAGAAAAGAAAATATAGCTGTTTCCGTTGATTTTGATTTTCTAAATCCATGTTGGCAATCTGAAAGCGCGTCGTGTTTACTGAGAAACGTTTCCATTCGTACGTAAAAAAGTCTCTCTAATATTTTTGAAAAAACTGATAGAAGAGAAATGGGCCGATAATTTTGAATTTCATTTTTGTTGCCTTTTTTAAAGAGCGGATTAATTTTAGCTGTTTTGAAAATATCTGGAAACGTTCCGGTGCATAACGATGAATTAAATACGTGAGTTAACGGGTGTATAATGGCATACGTACAGGTCTCTAACAAAGAATCCGGGAATTCATCTAAACGGGACGAATATTTATTTTTTAGTTTACCGATTAATTTGAGAATTTCATAGGAAGAAGTTTCGGAAACGAACATTGTGTCTAAAATTTTGGGTGAACTGTCTATTATTGAATTTTGTGGCTGAAGACCCTGAGTGAGTTCGGCAGCAATTCTCGAAAAGTATTGGTTAAAGAGACTAGCCACTGTTGCCGGATCGTTCACATTTATATCGTTATATTTCAAAACAACATTCTCTACAGGGTTTCTAGTTGATTTGGTCGTATTTTTTCTTATATTCCACATTGCTTTTGTTTTGTTTTTTCAAAATATCCTGATCGTGTTTCATGATTTTAGCCTGCCTTATGACTTTTCGTAACAATGTTTTGTATTTTTTAAAGTAGACAAGGAAATCTTGAGATACGTCATGACGTTTAGAAATGAAAGAAAGAATTCGCTTGTTTTTACAAGATGTTCTAATTCCTTGTGTTATCCAAGAATTGCTTTTCCGTGAAATATTTAATTTTCTTTTTTGAAGAGGAAAGCAAGTGTTAAAATGAAATGAAAGAGTTGAAAAAAAAAAAAGAATTATATTTGTCTTTTGTATCAACAGCATTATAAACCACTTCCCATGACTCCTGCATCAAGTAATCAATGAATAATTTTATTTTACTTTTTGTAAACAATCTAGTCATACGTGTATTATTTATTGTGTCAGTGATCGCATTTCTTATAATGGTAAGAATTTGTGCAGCGTGGTCACTGTATCCTAAATCTTTTGTTTCAACTTCATATCGAGTAGTAGTTTTGTTAATTATAATTTGATCAATTGCCTTCATCGAATTTTGTGTGATCCGAGTAGGTACATTAATTGTAATGTCTAAATTGAAGGAATTAATTAAATTGAGAAACTTTTCTTTCTCGCAAGATTCGACCAGAAAATCAATGTTAAAATCTCCACATACAACAATGGATTCAAAAGAGTGATTGCTGACTTTATATTTTGTTCTTAGAAAACCTGGAGATAACACTTAATACTTTGCATTTACAGACCTCCAACAAAGAGAACTGCAGATTATTATCACTTTTAGTGAAGTAAGATGTACAACAGAAATTTCGAAAATATTTTCAATGGAATACACATTTAATTCCGCCAAAGGGATAGAATCAATATTACTTCTAACGTAAATACAGGAACCCCCATACGTAGGACCTTTATGCGATTCTCTCTCTCTCTCTCTCTCTCTCTCTCTCTCTCTCTCTCTCTCTCTCTCTCTGCAATAAAAGCCTGCGAGGTAAAAGTTTGGAATTTGGTTATCTCCTAATGAACTAAGCATTTTCCAATGTTCTGTAAAGCAAAGAACATCCATTTGATTTAGATCGCTCTGTAGAGCTGCCTCGATAAACTCAGTTTTATTTGAAAGGGATTGAACATTATGGTGAAGAATGTTTATTTTTTGCAAGTACCTACACGAATGTTTTTTTTGCTGCATCTGACTGTAGTTGCTATATATTTACTCCATTTTTACCTCGAGTGCGTGGTCGAAGGTTGTAGTGTGTCCCGGCAGTGACAGGTTGTGAGGAAGATGGGGCATCAGGTGTAGATGAATTGGTAGTGGGAATGGGAAAAACGGGAGTAGGTTCAGAGGAAGAGGCAACAGGGCTCGAAACAAGGGTGGGGGGTGGAGAACGTAAGGAAGGTGGAAGGGATGGTTTTTTGGCAGGAGACTGCGTAGGACTGGAGTTATCAACAAGTTGTTCAATGTTAATTTGCCTAAGAGATAATATGAAGCTTGGTTAGCTTAGACGGATAAGTCACTCACACCTTCCTGCAAGATATAAAGGACGTTGGCCTGAATTCTTGCTTAGTAAGATTCCATTTCCTGCGAAGATACCTTTAGCGTTCTTCTTCGCAAAGCTGGAAATGCAACGGATACGCAGAGGGGTGAGTGGCGGAAATTAATGCACCCATTATATGATTCATTACTTTACGTGGATTTACGCATTCTGCGATTCATATTGTGAGGTTCTCATGTGATATTTTTAGTAAACTAAAAATTATTTTACACATGTAATTTACATTTTCAAGTACTTGTCAGTATTATTTACTTACTTCTTATTTTATTTAGTTTTATTTAACTCCAAAAACAAAACAAGTGTACACGGGACATAGGAGGATGAAGTAAATCTGCATAGTTTGTACTTCACTACTTCATTTCATTTCATAATTTAATGGGATATCTAACACCTGTCACATGCGCGATCCTATTACAAACACCGAGTCAATGTGCACAAAACATGAGAAATTATGACATATATGATATTTTTAGTACCTGATACAATTTTTAGTAAATTACTTGTTTTCACGATTGTTATTTATTTCTTTATTTCACGCCAATAAAAAGTTAAAACTGTGACCTACTATTGGGAGAAGCGCAATACGTGCACGGTTTCTTGAGCTCTGGGATCTCGGCACTAATTCATTTATATTAAGGTGTATTATGAATAAAGTTAGCAATGAACGTTTTGGGCAAGAATTGGCATGAAAATATTCGCTCCGGTGTAATTTCTGTCGTGAGTTTTTGATATTGACACCTGTTGAATATGACTAATTCGACAGTTATAGATAAGTGTATTGATTGAAAATATTTTCCCGGCATAAATAATTTTTTACAAAAACCACTGATTCATAAATAATGGGGCACGATAATGATAGAATTTTCAGCTTAGCAAAGTGAGGCTTACAAAAATCACGTGGGTGGGATGTACTCATTAGCCTCGATAAATTCAATTTTATTTGAAAGAGTTTCAACATTACAGTGCAGTATGTGCATCTTTTGCAAGTACCTACATGGATGTTTTGCATGACTGTATGCTGCATCTCACTGTAGTTGACTGTTGTTGTAAAATAGTTTTTTAATAAATTTGAATAAGTGAGAGAAAATAAGTCTTTTTCAAAGGTACAAAACGATTTGTAAAAGTGAAAACTGTTTTGATTTGAACAGTTTCTTCAATGCCACGTTGATAATTTGTCGTCTTATTATATTATTACCGAATCCGCTTTACCTGACCGTAAAGTATATTTGATCGTCTTACCTTCGTGAATAATAGTGTATATGGTATATATTTTAGAGAATGTTACGCAGGATAAAGAATTCTAAAAAAGGTAGACATTTCTGACGGAAATACACTTTTTGGGGTCCCTGATACCAAAAAAGCTCTTTTTTTTCAGAACACCAGTTTTACCGTTCACCTGTTTACAGGTTAAGTTGAAGTGCATTTGCGCCTACTCCATACACAGGATTTTCCTTAAAATTGATATTTCCAAACGATCAGGCCAATCTCAAATTTCGAATGGTTCATTAGATTTCGGGGGTCTTTTTCAAAAAACCTCTAGAAAGTTTCCAAACTTTTCTCAAAACTAGCCCAATTTTTAAATTTATCGCACTTACTTCGTAAGAGGAGAAAGTGCTCTAATCGTGCGCCAGAAAACGGTTAATTTTCGACAAAAAACTCTTATTATCGTGCTCTGGTAATCGAAAACGGGGATAAATCATGTTCCTACATATAGGGCCAGTTTCACCACCTTCGATTATGTGGATTACTCGTTTAAACTCCAAGATAAACGAAGTTAAAGTTCTCGCGAGTTTCACCACGTGATTTAAACGCGATTACTGGAAGTTAAACTCACGTGGAGTTAATCGCTCGAGATCGGCCGTTTAAGCGCAGATAATCGCGATTATCAGCTATCTATCCTCGTTTCGACACATTATGGTCTCGTTGTATTCCAATAAAATGTTTAAAGACTGTCCAATGCACAATGCTGAATGACGATGATCTTGAGCAGGACCTGATATTGGGAACATTCGTGGGCCTAGATTTGATCGCTAGTCGTGGTCGTTTTGATGAATGAAGTCCCATGGTGATTGAGGTTATTTAAACGCAGTATAGTAGTACGGTAGCGGCAGGTTCATGTTTCTTGATCGATAGAATATAGTGTTAATTATTTGTTTGTCCATATTTCTGAAAATGTATTTCTATCAGATAAGTATATCATCATATAGTACATTAAATCAAAAAACAATGTTATAAAAACAAGTCAATTTTATTTACGCACATACATTATAAACAATTACACTAAAATAACAATCAGAGTTTGAAATAACTATTATAAACGGATGATACTTACAACAAATAACAATGGAGCTAAAGATGCTGATTGATAACCAGAAGTAATTTATGGCTCTTCTATGATGGAATCTCACAACACCCAAACCGTGTCTACAATTAGCAGTGTTCAAAAGAAAAGGAAATTGACCAAGCATGTACTAGTTGAAACAAAATACACTTCTGGTAAAGTCTATTCCAAAGGTGTATAAACAATGCTCAGTTCTGGTTAACAAAAAAAATGAATCTATGGTGGTGATTATTGCATAATAATCACCACCATAGAATGTTAGCCACCAAAGAATGTTAGCCAACTCATTGTCTAGTAGCACTCATAAATATTATTACTATGTTCATATAGACATATCAGAGCAGTAAATATGAAAAGCATAAATACAAGTATAAAATAATTAAAAATAAACAAAGAAAACTGAGAAAATATATAAAAACGTTAATAAAATGTACCAACATACATATACAAAAATAATACATAAAAATCATGTACATATACAAATTGCAATATACACAACCCAGGAATAATGGATTCTTGAGTGAAAAGATAAATGTAAGTACATGATTAGTAACAACTGTTGTATTAGTTTATACTTTAAATTATGTCAATCAGAATATAGCTATAGAAGGAAGAGAAGATAAAAGAAACGAAAGAACCCAAACCATTTCAAGTTGTGTGGGTAATATCAATTTTGTTACAATGCCTTGAAATAAAAACATTGATGAGTGTAACAAGAAATAAGATGGCTAACATTGAATGTAGTAACTATAATCATAGCTTCAATATTAATTTTTTGTTAACCTTCTCTGAACAATGTTTTATCTTTCATTGTAATTGGAGGTTTCACCTTTACAATTGCCTTTGTTAGCAGAAATGTACATGCTTGACTAGCTTCCTTTTCTTTTCAACATTCAGCTAAACGTAAGTATGGTGAGGTGTAGTGTGTGGCCTATTGTCGTGGCATCACCTCACATCTGCTTACCAATCAACATGTGTATTTACCTCCATTGTATGTTGTTGTGTGGAAAGTATTCTCATTTTATTTTTTAAATTCCGAGTGTTAATTTTGAGTCACTTGAAATGTATAGTATATATAAGTAAAATTATATTTATGTATGTTTTTAATGCTTTCTGGTCTTATGAATCTACTATATCCCTCAAATATGTTTTTACAGACAACTGGAAACAAATAATTCATCTTGCCAAAGTCCCATGAAGAAGCTGCTTTCATTATTTATGATCAAGATTTATGATCAAGAACTGTTTTTAAAAACATTTCTCTGATGGGAGAAATGTGGACTGAGAAGAAGCAGCTTGAATTTCATTTTTTAAATTCAAAATAATATTTAGCTAATTTCTTTGGACTTATCACAAATCCCTCTATTAATCTTCATATCAAGTTGCTTTGTCAAGAATTCAATCAAACCATTCTAAATTATCTCATAATTTTTTAATTGAAAAAGTTCCACAACCTACTTGTACCATCTGCATTAGAGCACATCCTTCTGGAATAGAATTCTATCAATAGAGCACATCCATCTGGAATGCCCCGTACACATTGGAGAGAGAAAAAAGTGTCTGGGAAATGAAAATTTCAATGAAATTTTATCATCGCCAAGTTTCCAAGAAAAATTTTAACAGTTTTGTAAAACTATCGATATTTTCTCAAAATTGTAATTGTATTACTGTACTAGTCGCTCATGACCTATGCAGTTTATGCGACTTAAAAATAATTTTTAAAAAATATTTATTTTGTTTTACAAAAAACATTTTATAAATAGTTCATAGGAGTCATAAATGGCATATTTCACTTGTTGGAAATAAAAATTGGAAATTATTATTTTTAGTTCAAATATTAATATTAATTTATGTTTATATTATTATGTTAATATTAATGTTTGTATTAGCAAATGCTATATTTTTTATTTTTACATTACAAATATAATTTAACAAAAAATAATTCATTTGTTATTACATTACAATATTTTATTTCTACAACTTAGCACCTGAGGGCCATGGAGGTTAAAATATTTCGTTAATAACACGAAACATAGATTAACACCCATGTTCATTAACACCTATATTCATCCATGCACGAAGTCTGTATGAATTGCATGGTTTCTAACCTCTTTACTCAGAATATTATACAATTTCGCGCTTGCAAAGAGTAAACGACAGAAAATTTTAGGCCCACAATGCTCCGCAGCCAGTACCAACCTCAGGGTTTTAGCATGAAAACACGTTTAAATTAATCGAGTTTATATATTCAACGGTGAAACAGATGCACATATAAACGCGATTATATTGCGAGTTTAATTTTAATCGCGTTTACTTTAAACACGATTAGCGAGATAGAGGAAGTAATTTACTATGGGCCGGTTTCACCAAACTCGTTCAACTAACACATTGTGCAATCAGAATCCATCTTTTGTGCGTCCTTGTTACCGACAAATCGATTGACGACTGCCTGCCTGTCCTTCCGTCTGTGTGTCTTCTACCTGTCTACCCGTCTATCTGTGATCAATGCTAGCGCCCAAATCATTCAGCCGATTTTCTCCAAAATTGATACTCCGGAATTGATTTAAATGAACTCAAGGTCCTCTGAGATTGAAACGATATGTTGATTCCTGAGTGTACTTTACATGAAGCATCAACAAGGTTTTCCAAATTTTCTCAATAATGGCATATTTTTACTTTATCGCTACGGAGAACAGAGAAAGATATGTAATGCTGCGCGGAAGAGCGCCGAATTTTCGACAGAAAAACTCTTATTACAGGGCCTCGGTAACGAAAAAGTGGATAAATCCAGTTGCTAAATTTCGAAAAAAAAAAACTTCTAACACGTGGTGTAGCTAGAATCCATGTTTTATGAGTCCTTGATACCGAAAAATTTAATGACTGTAAAACGTCTCTTTGGCCGTCCGTTTGTCCGGCTGTTTGTAGGAAATCGGCAGAACGGTTTAGCCGTTAGCATTGTTCACAGACGGACAAAGTGATAGCCCCTGTAATATTGTCCAAATTTTGAAAAAGAAATGGCTCCATCGTTTTTGATTGAATGTTGTTGTTGGATAGTGTAAAGGACGTTTAAGAGAATGGTGCAGGTCTAATGTTCGTTGAAAACCCTAATTTTTCGAAAATTGCAAAAGTTCAAAATTTTTTCGGAGTCTTCGTACAACGAAAATATTGGAGATAGATATTTGTCTCTTAATGAAAGCTATTCCTTAAAGATAGATTTTGAAATAAGGCTATGTACAATTTTTCGAAAAGTTCAGTACTTTTCGCGTATTTTTGCGTGAAACTACGTGCGAGAAATACGTGCTGTTTTAGCACCACTAGTTTGATTGAACGTTGTCCTCGAATACGGTAAAGGACGCTTAAGAGAATGGTGCAGGTCGCATTTTCTTTACAATTTTTGAAAAATTAGCTATTTTAAAATTTCAGTTTTTTCGGCGTGTTCCTACAACTACAACGTCCAACTCAAGATAGACATTTTTCTTCATGAAATTCGTTTTTTAAAGACAGATCTTAAAATAAGGCAATGTACAATTTTATTTGAAAAAAAATAGTAGTTTTCGAGTAATCTGCGATTGAAATGAATGCATTAAAAAAACATTTTCTCAATAACCGCTTCAAACGTTTCTTTAAATTTTCTCCTTGTATGTATCAAAAGAGGGTAAAAAAAGGGCTGTCCCATTCTCGGCGAACTATCCGTATTTTCGAAATTTGCCAAAAGCAAACATTTCAAAACTACAAAATTGAAGATAGTTTTTTGCCTTGAACAAATTCTGTTCTAAAAAATCAACTCTTTTAAAAAGTAATCTACAATTTATTGAATAAACAAGTAGTTTTCACGTAATTTCTGGTAGAAATTAATGCTAATTATAAAAAGAAAGTGTTATCAAAAACCCCTCCAATTTTTTTAATTTCATATTTTCCATGGATAAAAGAAGGGAGGCTTAAAATAAGGTTGGATTTGTAAATTTCGTTGAATTCTGTAAACTTTCGAAAATAGCGAGTTGGAAATATTGGGTCGGGACAATTCAATTTTTAGCGTCGGCTCGAATAGCGAAGGCCATGCGATTGCTTGGTGTAGAGCAACTCTATCAGAGCGCTCATTCGCTACTCTATCAGAGCGAATCGGTAGTGCGGAGCTGCTACTGAGAACACGGCACCGGAGGCCCAGCGTTGCGCGGCTTGCAATAACCTGTCACAGTGTCCCGATAACTCCAATCGCGGAAACATTGAAGTCGACGCCAGCATTTCGCAAACTGAAGCGTCCTCACCGACAATTTTCATTGCAGAATGGGAAGAAAAGTTTATTTTCGCAGATTGCGGCAGTGATGCCAAACTTTACTTTGTTTTACTTTGCAAAAACTGCTTAATCATAAAGTTTAATTTGCAACGACATTATACGATTAATCATGCTGCTGAGTATGACAAGTACTCTGAAGAAAAGTAAGAAACTTTGCTGTGCTATGAGAAACAAAGCTTCTCAAGAAATAAGTTTTGGATATATTTTGATGTTCCTATGTTGTTTTATCAGTAAAATACCGCAATATAAAAGATGTGAATTTTATTTATTTTAAAACTGCCCCTTTGAAACTGAAGCTAATTTTGAGAAGAATGAGAGGTTCTCCTTTCCCAAACATTCACGAAAATCGAAATTTGGAGAAAGTGTAAATGTATTCAGAACATTGCTTTTGGAATTGGAAACCCGATTTAAGGATTTGTTTGATTTACAATTAGAATTTAATATATTTGCTACACTTTTTCCTCTTGATGTAGGCTGTAGCAGATGCAGCACTGGATGGTGCCGTGCTGCGAGTGCGACTACATACGGGGATCAGAACGGGTTTCAGGGGATTGTTTACCTTTAGGAGAATGATAGACAATATGCAATGAGAATGAATATAAATTTAATTGCATAATAATTATGAATACAGCTGGTTTTGGTTTTTTAATAAGCCGGAGGACCATTGAAAGTTTATAATGTTACTGACTGCTCTTCTTTCTTGAAGTACACTTGGGTTTGGCTTACAGTTTGTAGCAAGGAAGGCACCAACCCAAATCACTCGGCTGAGTGTGTCGCTGTCCGGGCTGAGGTAGGCTCCAGGCAGTTCGGTGGTGCGAACTGGCATGGGCGCGGACTCAGATGACCGGAGCTGGTGGTGGAGTTTGCCGTGAATTCGGCCAGGTGGCGGCTGCGGCCCGCGAGTGGCATGAATTTGAGGCAGGCTTGATTTGGCCGTACTAATCGCCTTGATAGGCGAAGCAGGAACAGCCGACCTTGATGAGTTTTGCTGGTTAGTCAGTTTAACAAGTTCGGAGCAGTGTATTTTGAGAAGTTCTGTTTAGTCTGTTCTGTTGAGTATGTTCTGTTCTCTAGTCTCTGTTCTCTTTATATGTGAGCGAAGTCACAGTATTTATTATATTGCGTGTGTGATTGAGGCCGTGGAGGGGAGAGTCACGTGGCTGTGACTTGGGCCTATGGCAAGGCGGGAAAGTTTGAAGTGCCCGCGATCGGCTCCCTATTCGTGATGCGCTTTCGGGCCTGGGGAGAGGAGTGTCACGTGACATTGGCGGCGATCGGAAGCAAAGGCGGTGGCACGTGGGGTGCCCGCGATGGCGGCCCGTTTGTATTTGAGATTTCCATGGGAATAGGTATCTGGCTTGCAGGTGGCCAAGGAGCGGGGCGGCGCGCCGGCAGTGCACCTGAAGCTCTCTTTGTCGGCGAGAAACATTAACGGGCTTATATTTGCGAGGGAGGCCCGAAGCGATTCCCAGAAATATTTGTACACATTTCTTGGTCGCTTGTCAGGTAGCGAGCGATGGGGTGAGTGACGGGCCCCGCGCGCCGGGGTGGCCCAGCCCTAGGCTAATGAGGGCTTAAACCCCAGCTGGCGACGCCGAGAAGCGGCGGCAATGTTCTGGGCGGGCGTGGGCCCGTGAGAACGGCGGTTTGCGCGGTAGACACTGTAAATGTTTTTATTGCCCTTTTGTTGGATTTTTCGAAGTGCAGCTGCGTGCTGCCATGCACAGAGAGCGACTTGTGAGAGGTTGGTGAAAGTACGCTCTAATAGTGGGAGGCCGCGCGGGAAAACAGCTTTTAAGGGCTGCGCCTTGGTGGCGAGATTGAAAATTTGATCGCGAGATTGAACATAGGCTTTGTTGCTTGTGATTTTCAATTTAGAAATGAGTGATTTGCAGTGTTGACACTGAATTAAGGGGAAAATTTCAAAAAATATTAGAATTTTATGAGAAAGTCCCTCAAAAACGTTTTCGGGGACTGCACCGGACCTGTGCCGCAAGCCCCCGATCGATTAAAGATGACGGAATCTGCTCCGCCTGCCAATGGAGCTGCCAATGGAGCTGAAATAGCAGGGAGCGAGCAGCGGCTTCTCCTCGGAGCAGTTCGTTGAGCGGCCATGGTGTAGAGGTACAGCGTCCGGCGAGTTCCAGTTTCCGTGCGGAATTTTTTTTCTGGTTGAAAGCACTTTTGCAGGATCATGTAATAGTATAATATTGTGTAGCAGTTACAAATGATGCGAGAAAGTATGTACTGAACCACTTGTTTCTTTGCATTTGTTAGTAGAGCAAAGTGCTCATATAAACAGCATAGGGATTATTTTCATTAAAATAAATGAACTTAAGAAATTACACAAATAAATTTTTTTCAGTTATCTTGTATATACAGTACCTTGGAGCTCGAGTCTCCTTTCTTAAAGCAATCTAGACTTCAAAACTATAAATTTAAATTTTACCATTTCCAGTTTTTCAAATATGAGTAGTTTTTGCGTAACTTTGGGTTAAATCGTGATCATGATGCAAAATTTCCTAAACAAAATCTTTCAGAAATGGCTTTAACTTTTATCTTTAAACTTTTTGTACAAATAGAGCACAATGTTCTACTATATGGGGCTGGAGGGTAGGTAATTCGTCATCAATACTATAAAATCAAATTTGTAGTTCGTATGCCCATGCAAAACGTTTTCTGTTACTCCTAAGGAATCTCTCTAGGTTTCAAATTTTGCCAACAACACTCTTTTGTACCTGCATTTAAACCAATATGTAATAAAATACAGCAGTCATAAAATACAGTAGGCACTGAAATGAATAAGGTGCTGGTGAGGGGTGACCACTGCCCGCTGCTCCGAGTATGCAATTCGCGTTTAGACATGATTTCGTATGTGTTGCAGAATGGTAGACTTCTCTATCCATCATGTATCATCTTTTAAACCGTATTATTTCGCTCCAGGCCTGCGTGAGTGGCGGAAGAGCTGGTATTTGAGGCATGTGCACGTTGCACCTAGGCGGTGTTATTCTCTGACCCTGATAGTGACTGTCTGACACATTTATATACCTCTCGTTAATCCTTATCTCTCCTTACTATATAGCAGATACCTTAATCGACAAACGCCGGGCGCAGACGAGGTGTTTGTCCGTTATAGTTTCATTAATAGTAATTAAAAATTGAAAATAATTGTGGAAAATGTATTCGATATGACAGTGTCGTGTTGATATAATGACTCCTGTAACCTTGTTGGAGTAATACCAGAAAATTAACCGAATTGCTGCCAGGGTACCATAATTCCAGTGGAATTAAGTTAGCGCCAGTTATCATACATATCACCATACTATGCCACGTCCAAGATACTATTTACTAACCACTCACTCGTCGCTCGCTAAATACTTTTTTCCCTTATACATGACAAACAGTTTTTAACCGCTTTTGACATTATGTAAATAAAAAAATGCCTCAAGATGTGACAACATTCCAAGTATAATGGAAATATTGACGTTATCTACATAACTACTTTCCAATTAGCACAGAAATTAAAAGAAAACTATGCAGCCTCCAGCTGTCAGAGGTATCTGAGGTTTCGTTAGTTATCTAGAAACTTGGAGGAAAATCTAAACAGAATGAAACAGTTTCAATTTGACTGAAAAATGCAAATATTTGATTGTGTTAGTACGCCTATTTTCGTATTATGCATACTGACTGAATTTCCTTACCCAATGTGTCACTGCTTAAGATACAGCTGACGTCATGCGACACCAAGGTTCCAAGGATGAGGTCACCCGCCATTAAATATTTGCTATTCACACATTGTGTAATGGATCAGCAACTTTTTTATATTCTTGGAGGTATGTAAAAAGCTATTGTACTGCATGTATACTACATTACGCTATTGCAGTATTCATGAAAACGTTTTTTTATTCATGAAGACTGTTTTTGTTGAAATAGTTAATTTGTTCCAGTATTATAGGAGAGTATTTTATTAGTTGTCATTGAGCAGTGTGCATGTTATTTCTTGAAAAATAATTGTTTGTTTTTGTTAAGCACAATTTTTGCTGCTGCAGGTTACTAGTATAATGTTAGATTACAATAATTAAACATCTATTAAATACAATTTCACCCCAAAACGCATTTGTGTGATTTTTATTTTTCCGTAAAAATTATTAAAGTTTGTAACTTTCCTGTTTTCACTACCTAGACAATAGCTTATAGAGAACTGGAAAACAAATATATCGATGAATTTCTGGATTGCTTATTGGGAATATTTAAGATTTGTGAATGGGGTTAACAATTCGTTTTCTTCATCCTTCAGGTCAAGCGAAGATAAGTTTCGTTGTCTATTGCGTGAAGGTTTTCACACATAAGTCCACTACAAGTCGTTACAAACAGGTACCCCCACAAAGTTAATAAGTTATTATTATTGTAAGTCTTTTTCGGCAAATGGATTTTGTAGGACAAATGGTAAGTATTTCTTTTACAAAAGACAGCTTCCTGTCCGTAAACGTTTGAGGACACAGCAGCTTACCATGCGAGTTGGCATGGAATAAAGGAATGCGAATTTCTATACATTCTATTTGTGGCATGGAAATATTTACAAGTTTCGAGCGCGCTTCTCAACTTTTGCATTTTGTAAACACGCCAAGAATATGTATACTACAGGGTGGGACGGTGAGTGGTATATTCCACGTCTTGCATTCAGGAAGTTTTAAATTCTACCATGAAAAATATAGTATTTTACAAGCATTAGTGAATTTTGTAAAATATAGGCAGAAGTACTTTCGATGGTGCTTCTAAAATCTCCTTTTCGAATGTTTATTTCAATATTTTGAAACATTTCACTCAAATGAAGGTGAAAAGATGGGTGACAGGTGAAAATTGGCATATTACAATCATGGGTGTTGATGAAATACTTGTACCGTATTACTGAATACATAATTCGCCGGGAGAAGTACTCATCTTAGAAAATGTTGACATTAATGGAATCAATTTTTTTGGAATAAAATTAATTGTTCGAGTAAGAAAATCAAATTGTATGTTGATTGTCCCAGTGATATTAAATAGTCAATTGAACAATGGATTTAATTTGTAATTGACATTTCATTTGCTTTCTTTTTCAGTTCTGATTTTTCTTTTTGACTTGCGTGACATAAAATTTTTAAACATACAGATTACAACTAAAAATTACCTGAGTGATAATATTATATTTTTCTTACGATGTATTTTGTCCATAGAAGTAAATCAAGAGTGACTTTTAATGTTGCAATAAATATGTAATCATTTTAAAAATGTTTCTGTGGCCTTAAATCGTCAACCATATTTCAAAAAAGCTGCCAACCCGCTGCCAATTATAATGTACAGTATATTAATGTTGCAAATAAACACTGTGAGTGGGGAAAAGTTAAAAACTCGAAGCCAAAGGTTGGGAGATGAACAGGATGTGCGAAACGCTCCCCTCCAGCGTGCTCCCGGCGCGCCCGCGTATACATCTCGCAGTTATGGGCGAAACAAAAACAAACAGAGCCACTGACCAGGGAGGCTACGCGCGCGTCGCGTGCCGTCCACATCGCTCCCAGTGGTGGAGTCAGAGATTGCGCTACCCAGGGCACCCAGGAGTCTAACAAACACACCCAAACAGCAGCAAGTCAACTATAAACTAGTGACGCTACAACTGCACATACTTTCTTGCAATTGGATTAGTCGCTTGCTTGATTAGTGATTTCTGGTGCGTCAACTGCTAAGGTTATTATTCCCGTAAGTGTTGTGCATGTTTGATCGCGGGAGCTGGCGGTGATCTTCTCCCACTAGATGATGAGATCCGGTGCCGACCTACCGTCAGCCAGCCGGGACAACCTCTAAGGTCCCCACCGGTCTCCTGGAATGTATTTTCTCAAAATAATTTGTAATATATATGGCATATTAAAATACTACTTGAACCTGCCATTTTTCCACATCGGGGTTCAAACTCATGTTGTTAGGTTAGCATGCCATTCACGTTGACAACGGTCTCCGGGGCAAACTCAACCTTCCCGACGTTTTAAAAACAAAGTTCAACACTCTCATTTTCAATTTTCGAAAATTTAGACATTCACACTATTTCAAGATCTAATTTCAAACAACCGACTTTATTAAGAAAAATCAGAATCTTCAGTATTGTAATTGTAGGAAAAATTTAAACTTCAGCAATTTACGAAAATACAGAGAATTTGCCAAATACGGCGCAATTCTTATTAGCGTAACTTATTCGATTAGAGAAGAAAATTACCAAAAAAATATTTCGTGCTGCTTATGAGAAAACGTTTTGGAAATTGTCATTCTTTCAAGCAAAAATTACGCGAAAACTACTAATATTTTCAAAACATTGTACACGACCTTATTCAAAATCCAATTTTTAGAGCAACTTGAACTAAATCAAAATTATTGTAGTTGTAAGAAGACGCCAAAAATATTTTCGATAAGTTCTCTGAATTTTAGTTTTAAATGAGACCTGATCCATTTGTAAGCGTTCTTTGCTCAGACCAAGATAAACGAATAATACAAAAGTGGAGACATTAAAAAAGAAACAACTGAAAATGTTGAGGCGTCATGTGAAGTATCCCCCCCCCAAAAAAAACAGATATCCGTTTCAAATTCGGAATTGTGGAGAAAATCGTCTGAACGGTTTAGACGCTAGTGTTGAACAAATGTAGTCGGACATATTATCCGCACGTGTTTTCTTAAGCTCCCATTTTTAGATATGAGAGGAGCGTGTGTGTATGTGAAGGGGGGGGTTTACTTCGATACCAGGATTGTTATATCAAATCTGTAGTTTATTTATCGATGAAAATATTTTTTGTTGCACAGGAGCGTATATTTTGGTTGTCGGATTTTGCCAACAACGCTCGTTACTATCTTTCATTATTAGTTGAATTAATGTTGGTTAATGGGTGGGGGTAGGGTGTCCGTGGCCCCAAGAAAACTTTCACGTGCAATTCTGCCAAACGGAGATTCTGACTACACAACCTGTTAGAGAAAGTAGTTTTCATACGTACGTAAACAAGATTTATCCACTTTTTTTATACCAGGGCCCCACAATACGGGTTTTTCTTTCGGAAAATCGCAGATTTTTGCCGCAGCATTGCAATAATTTACTAAGTAAGTACGTAGTATCTTAGTAAATAATTAATGGCGCTTCAATAGTACATACTTTCTTGCATTATTTGTAGAATATGCAATTTTCAAACATTCTGAGAGTTCAACGAAAATGAGACCTGCGCCATTTTTAAGCGTCCTTTGGTCTATCCAAGGAAGATATTTAAAGAAAAAATATTGAATCAGTTTTTGTAAATAAAATGTAAGTTGCCATTACTTCGAAATTTTTAGAAGAGATAAGGTCATACCATTCACATTTGTTTCTAAAGCTAGTAGTTTTCGCGAAATTTTTGATCTTAAAATTTCTTTACAGAAAAAATATGTTATCAATATTTTAGGTTCACAATATTAATGTTTTTGCAAATTTCGAAAATACAGGGAATTGTGTTCATTAGGGAAAGTTCATTCTCAGAGTATCGATAATGCGATCGGATGGTTTGCACGTTTATTTTCTCTTTAGTAGTAATTCAATATTGATCTATTGACTAATCTGCTTGTTGAATAATTTTCTTATCTTGTATTGGATTGAAGGAGTGAGTCAATGGCAAATTACCAGAGGTAAATCGGTTGAAAATTTTAAACATTTTCATCTGACAATTTGTCGAACTATAAAATTGGCATAATATCAATAAGGCTACATACGTTCTTTGCATTAGGTACCATATTCCATGAGTTTTGAACGTTAATGGACACTTGGGGGTGGGGCGGATATTTCCTCATGAGTCGGAGAAACGCCTGTACCATTTTTTGCTCATCATTGTCAGATTGAAACGATTCAACTTTTTTGGTTTTCCATAAAAGGGATAATCACACGAGTTCAAGGTCTTGACTATTTCAACTACCCAGAATACATTCGAAACACATATTTTGGAGATACACATATTTTTCACTAGACAGCATTATTCAGGATTTAGTTCTGTTTTTACATGATGATAGACCGAAAGGTAGACACAAAAATATCTGGAGGTAGTGTTTAAATGCAGAACTCGTGAACGATATGGTTTTCTGATCCATTATTCATACCAGAAGTGTGATTATTTTATCCACTTTTTGGCGATTTGCCATAATGTTCTATGCTCTGATGTAGCTATTCGTGAATTTTGACCTGAACTGAGAACGAAACTATGCCGTTTCAGAACTTGACTCAAATATTTTAATTGATATTATAGGAATTACTTCGCGGTGTAGATGTCTTTCACAAGAGATTTAAGGGATGTTCCTCCGTTACAATTAAAAACTAATTACATAATGTTATTTAAATAGTGTATGTAGATATGTGTAAATGTATGTAGGTAAGTCATCGTGTCATTACTACTGCTCTCAATGACCTCTCTGTTTGACATTTCTCCATTAGATCACCGCTATCCTTTTCCCCATATCACTTTTCCCCATAGCCCGTCATACGCAGTTTTTAACTGTTTTTTGACGTAAATAAATAAATAAAAAAATAAATATCCATACGAAATGTATACTGCACTTTGAGCAATTATTCTATTTTTATCCCGCATCGGATATTTAATAATAAAATAATTACAGTTTAATTGAAATACCGTACTACGTGCAAACATTTTAGCCACAAGTCTGTGAGTTGTTATTATCTTTATTACGTTTTTAAAGAGATTCTGATTGGTAATGAAAAATAGATCTTTCAAATGAGAAATACATTTTTATGGTTAAATATTGCAGAACATTTCCTACAAGATCCTTCACTTTAGGTAATCTATCCTAAAAAATACATTTAATATCTACTACGTATGCTTTAGTTAAATAAATTTTGTGGTGATATTTATTTCACAATTAAAATTTTTTTCATTTGATATTTGCGTTACATCGAATTTTCCAGGGAGTCATACACGCTGGGACAATGACCTCCTCAATTCATATTAGAGACTGCGGTCTAGAAATCACGTTAAGATTCCTTCGTTGACATCCAACTGAATCTATACTGCGAAAGTAGATAAATACGTTGTTGTCACTTAGTGTTTGGGCCGTAGTCAATATTTTGCAGCGTTCCAGTTTTCGGAAATTTTCTTCCTTGAATGCCTTTTCGGATATCAAACCTACGATAAACTGTCTGACCATAAACAATTCAATTTTTGCTCTTCAGCTCTTTTGTGTTGTTGGGAGTTTCAGATTGTAAGATAAGAGAACTGCAAGACAGTGAAACGAGATACGCTCTTCCAGTCACGCAGTAGTCGGGCAGTAAACCGCTGAATTACGGCAAGCAGAGTCGAAGAAATATAAGCGCCAGCTGCGCTCTAGATTGACCTGGGCAGGCGGCCAGCGAGGCAGATCGCGACGCTACGCGACGCGCTCGCCGCCCTCCGCCCGCAGCGGGCGAGGGCCGCCTCCTCCCACCGCCCACTGCCCACCGCCCACTGCCCGCCGCCCGCGCCCCCCACGCCCTCTCGCTGCCCGCCCGACGACCAGCCGCCCGCACTTCGCTCGCCCGCCTCCCGTGCCTCCACGTCCACTGCCCACCGCCCAGCCCTCATCGTCCGCCCACTGCCCTTTTCCCGCTCCCAGGTCGTATATATTGCCCGCTCATCGTCCGCCTCCTGTTGCGACACCACTTACCTCTCACCCGCCCACGCCACTAGTTGTCTGTGTCCACCATTGCCGTCGCTGCCCCCGCCCCCGCCCCCGCCCCCGCCCCCCTGCCCGCCCCCGCCCGCCGCGCGCCGCCCGCTGCGCGTCGCCTGCCGCCGGTGCGGCCACCCGCCGCCGCCGCCGCCGCCGCCACCGGCCTCGGCCTCGGCCTCGTGCGTAGCAAGCCATGGGCTATGTATAGCGGCACACGGAGTCACATTAGCCTGCGCTCGCCATCAACCACAATGGTTTTCGTCGCTTGCCGTCTCTTAGCGGGTCTGTTTGCCATCTATGTGAGCGCCCGCTCCGACACGCTTAATTTACACGCTTTTCATTCATGAATGTCCGGGAGACATAATACAAAGCTCTGGTGACATTACGAGGTCGTTACCAATGAATTCAGAAATAAAAAAAGCGTGCAAGTTGCTTTAGTTTTTTTTTATCTCATTACTAGCAGATGTGCGTTATCACATTCTTCTGCGTCTTGTGTTTTGCTTAAGGACAAATTAGAGTACATTCTGAAACATTGGCAATTTCACTAAAGGCGGTTTATTCTCTTACCTATGTATATTGCTATTGAAGGTAACGATCAGCTCGATGAACGGTTTTTGGCGACATATAGTACAACTTAATTTTTCAGACGGGAAACGTGACCTGTATTTCATGCGCTGAAGATTAATGTTCGGCAACCGTTATTCTACTCGAAATTCAATACGTCTCGAAGGAAGATTATGGCTTTTCAATTTAGTGACATGAAAAATATAATCCTTTATGTAGTCACCATCTAGGTGCAGTGGGTTCCGCTTGGATGTCGGGAGTTTATTTGGTAATCAAGGTTATGGTAGTTTAAAATACGGGTAGAGAAAGATCCTTGTTGCGTATTAAGGGTTCCCACGCAACAGAGGATATAATACAAAATATTGTTCGTTCAAAAAGTGATAATATGCTACGAACGTTACTAGATAAATGTCTTTTCATACGAAACACGGGATGAAATAAGCTTGTGTTAAGCGTAAAATACAACTTCATTTTAATAATTCAATTTAATGAATAGTGTATTGTAAGGACACCCAAAAGACACGCAATATATAAAAACGAAACAACATGCGTGATAGGACGTGCAGACCAGGCTCGGAAAGTGATCTTATAGTCGAAGTAATGACGCGAAATGAAGTAACCATTAGTGGATTTGCCAATCTTCAATTATTCATGTAATTCGGCGCAGCACTGATAGGGAGAATGGTTCATACGCAATATAAACTTGCCAACACACTCTAGTTTGTGTGAGGTTGCTGCTCTTTTTCACATCACAGTGATGATACAATGAAAGTATTTACAGAATTGCGCAATAAGAGTCTTTTTCAGGGAATAAATGAACTTGTAAATCTTATTCAACAACGCAATCAATAATTAATGTATTTGTACTCATAAAACTGTGAAAAGTCTCCATCTCCAAGCAGGGGTAGGGTTGAATGGAGTAGACAAAGGATTATCCGAGATAAAAGAAAAGGACCTCAAAATTAGAGCTGTGAAATTGGTGGGGGATTTGAAACATTGTGATGCTGAAATATTAGTAAGTATAGTAAGCAACGTTTGGAGGGAAAACGAGTATCACGCCCGGGTTGCCAGAGAAAATTCATCCACAAGTGGATGAATGAAGCAATTCGGATAAAGCAATTAAATTTTGAAAGAAAACAGATTAAAGAATCAGGTTTGTGGAATTCAGCCATATTTTCCGATGAAAACAAATGTAACATTTTTGAGCCCGATGGAAAACGTATGGTACGGCGCAAGCCTAAAGGAGAATATTGGACTCTGGGAATCTTGTGTCTATAGTGAATCATAGAGGCAGTTCCGTGCTAGTCTGGGGGTGTATAAGTGCTTTAAGAGTGAATCGTCTTCATATATTTGATGTTGTGGATGGAACACAAAATATACTATATGTTAACATCTTATAGTAAAATATTCTTGTTAATGAGTTAAATAATTTCCAAGACCCATATTAAAGTATTTCAAGAGGATAATGAACACTCCATTGTGGTTCTACAATATCAGAATTCACATTTGTACACCTCCTCGATCCCCCGAAATTAACTCTATTAAGCATCTGAGGTCTCTTCGTGTGAAAAATTAAGATCTTGTCCATTTGACAAACTGTATTTTCTAAACATACCAAACTAAGAGAAACGGATTTAACTGACTCCGCAACTACAACTGATTTGGTGAAATACATGCCTTGAAGACTGGAGGCAATAATCATAGCAAATGAAAAATTCACACGATATTAAACGATGAAATATTTTTAAACAAGTGTACGATGAATTTTTGGTGTACCAAAAAGGGCATTTTCATTTGTTCGTAAATATCAGAGGGTTATAAGATTTTGATGTTTTGTAATATAAGGTAATAATGTGAAAAATGTGAGAAAATATATTTTCTGTAATCTTAATTAATTCATTAATTAAACTTAGCATTTGGCCCAAAGGATCAGGGAAACTGGACGAAAAGCTTCTCGAGATGGGGGATCATTGACCCACACGTTGAGGTACAATAATTATTCTGATATTTTTATCTCACACTTCTTCCTAAATCATGTATGTTTCTGCCATAGTTTCCTAGATGTACGAGCACATTTGCACTAACAATAATCAAACATCTTCATAATCAGGAATTAATATTGCAGAAAGCCACATACAACACTTCCACAAACATTAGCAACACCAAACCCACAAAATTAAAGCTCGAAATCATAACACAATTTCAAAAGTGATGTATTTTCTGAAATATAAATGCTAAGTGTGCATCATGTGAAAAATATGTCCCTGAATTTATAGACTTCAGTTGTATAATCGAGGATTTCAATTTTTGTAGGTTTTATTATCAGGTTTATTAACAGCTAAAGGTTCAAAAAGTCATTATAGTTATGTCCCACTGCGGTTTTGCAAGTTTTTCATGTTACGTTTTCATGTTAATACCTTTTCAATTTAAATGTTATTTTTTGTTTGTTTTCCGAGCACATGTTTCTGAACCAGCGTAATTTTACTCTATTACAGATAAAATAATGCTATTTTATTTGTAGAGATAGTAGGAGCCGTCCTAATAGTTACCGTTGTGTTGCGAACCTTGTTAAATTGGGTGAAAGGAGAAGTTATAAAGGGAGAGATGTCCTTTACCTGTTGCTTCCCCAGTCCCCTTCCCCTGGTCCCAGCGATCGGCAAGATTTTACTGCTCCACCAGGAGCTAGCGATCAAAACTCATGGGGTGTTTTCTTCAGCGTTTTACTGAACGTCTCCATTACTTCTTTCAGATTAAAAACGATTTTTAAAAGTATCAAAACGTTGGATTGCTCCTCATTCACTTGAATTTGAAGAGCTTTCTCTCTCTCGTTCGTTTCTCTATTTTTCGAAGTAGCTGGCAAGGGTTCAAGTATTTTGGTCACGCTGTCCCGATAGTAACATTTTTGTCCATTTAGTTCCTTTTTTGTTATTTTTGCATGCTATGGAGACAATTCTGCAAAATCTGCTTGACTTTACTTAGTTTTCTCGTATCAGTTGTGAGGCGTTCAGTCATCGAACTATTACTGCCGCTACTCATAATAATACTCGATATGTTCACCAATTATGTAATAAACGATAAAGAGAAACGAGTTATTTTAAAAATTAAGATATTTTGTTTATTTTGTGGCTAATTTGTTTAAGTTTTTAGAAATATCTTACAAATTGTATTGATGTTTAAGGGGGCGAGTGCTCTTCACTCAATAAATTCAAATTAATAAGAAGAAATAATTTGATGGAGTAAAAACTGTACTCAAAAAGTAACTGAACCTCTCCCTTTTATGAAAGGAAAAATAATATACGCATTCCGAAATACTAAAAGCGGTAAAAACCAACCATACACAATTAATACAAAAAGACCATAAGAAGTAGTCCGAACACTTCTCCGTGACTAGCTATAACGCCCGCACGGCGACTCATAAATATCCATCTTCAATATTGTTATTGTAGGAAGACTTCGAAAAAATTTGAACTTTGAATTTTCGAAAACATGCAGGTTTCATTTGAATTAAAATCACTTGCAAATTTTTTACGCGACCATTCCTCTATTTGAGGAAAAGTTTAGTAAAAAATAGTGCCATTTTGACACGATTTTGGAGATATTGTTAATGCTTTATGTAAAATACAATAAAAAATTGAAGTAGCCGTTTCAAACTTGTAGGATCTTGAGTTCGGCGAGATCGACAGGGGAATACCAAATTTGTAGAAAATCGTCTGAACGATTTCGGTGACAACACATGGCCAATAAAGAAGACGTACTAACGACGAGCCAGAGGTGAACGTCAAACGGGCGAAGGCTTTAAGACAATTCTTTCCATCTTCCGCTTTGTTTTGTGATGTTACAAAAATATTTAATATACATATCCTTTTAATACCATGGGATGGTTCATAGACAGCCTGGTAGCTTTTTGTGGGGCGGACTCGAGTTCGATTCCTGGCCGGGGCAAAACTTAAGCAATAGCTTTCCAATACAAAGCGTCTCAGTTTCTATAGCAGTGTGACGAAAGAAAAATATCAGGCAGGTCAGGTGAGCTAGGTACCGCGATGGGGATACTTCATCTTCGCCATGTCTCTCTTACCCCAGGCGTGGATTATAAAACAGGACCCAAGCCTGGAAAAACCGCTACCTGGCAAAAGTCGGATTAATACGATCCTAAAATGCCAATTACTTACTTTCACCTTTTCAATAATGTTGCTCGCTGCTTTCTGTTCATGTCCATTAGTAACCATTAGTGTCCATTCATAACCAAGGAAATATCTTATTTATTCACAATTACGGAAATACATTTTCATACGCCGTCTTATTTCGATCTGTATCTGTCATTCTCCCATGTTCAAAAATCCGTCTCCTGTTTCCTCTCCCCTGGTAACCTATTTTACGCTGCCCGTTCACGTCGTCTACTGCACCGCGCATTCCGCTTTGTCTCTGGCCTCCTGGCGGCCAACACCCTGGGCGCGCGTGCGGGCGAGTCGCGTGCACGTGCGTGTGCGTGTGCGTGTGCGTGCGCGCGTGCGTAGAGGCGCGTCTCTCGGGCATGGCGTGAGGTGCTGACGCCGAGTTACCATCTGTTCGGGGAAAATTTAATTAGAATGACATCTCGAATGGCGCACAATATTAAAGTACGCCTACTTTTAGTCTGATCCACTATATTTAAAATGCTTATAAAGCGTATTAAAATTAATAAATTAAATTATATTAAAACAAATTTATTAAACAACATTAAATAAAACCAATATGACTTGTAATTCATAGAATATTTTCACGCCATTTTTAAGAAAAGAATTTGTGAAAAGAGGAATATTTTGAAAAGTCTATTTTTAATGGAAACATGTCGTTCATGGGCTGCAATAGTTGCACAGCTCAAAAAAGCATGTGTTGAGAAAAATGAGTTTGAAGGTTTCACCTTGTAATGAAATGAATTATTCTTGCATTTACTCTTCTGCCATTTTGGTGAAATACGTACAGTAAGATATATTGCAGTTGCATTTGGAAGGTAGGCCAATATGCAATCTTGGAGTGTGCATTAACTCAAAATTCGTGTATTTTTAGTTGTGCCACGATTGTAGCTCATTAGCGACATAATCTTTTGAACGGTTGCGGAAGAGCGCTTATTTTCAGTGCTACCTATTTTCAATGTTTTATTTGCGCACTTTGCTCTGGTTTTGGAACATTAGGTATCTGAACTACGAAGCAGTCTTTGAATGCATATTGCCGTATTGCAGAATGTAATGACATTTGTGAGGAAATTTCACGGCAGGTAGTGTACAATTATCTCTTGGCATGTGGTCATCAGGCATATTTACTGAAGTTCATGCCAAGAATGCGAGGGAGAAGGGGGAGTAGGCAGTATCATCCTATGTGTTTGTGCCATACGCATCTGATAGCGAATAGATGTTACAGACACGGGCAAAGCATGAAATGTAGACAAATGTCTGTTGTGAGTTCACATGCGACGCTTGTGATTGCTTCGTCAATTGATTCTCATTCCAAACTTTTTGCAAAGAAATTCTAATTTGGATCAATGAATAAAGACACAATTTTGCGTGGTAGTTCTCTCACGTCAAATTCCCCACGGATTACTGGTGTTTGGCAGGGCCTCGTGTAAGATATCTACATCGGTACAATGTGATATATGGAGCAGCAAAAGTGAAAAACATGATTTAGCCGTTGTAGGAAAAGAGTACTACTTTAAATGCCTTGAGATCCTCTCCAAAATTGTACGACAGTAATTGGAGCGCTGTCTATTCGTAGGATAAAATTCAGATGGTATGGGGATAATTTTCTTTGTCGTTAAAAGAATTAATAAAGATTAGGTGTGCAATGTAGACTTATGCATTATTTTGGCTGATTATATGGAAGCTGACCTCTGCACTAAAGGATTATTACACTACAGTTACCGTATATTAGGAGTAGGATGATTGGCACGAACAGCACAAACAATCATTCAATACCTTTTATTCCCCCTCCACTTCTCTCTCTTTTCTCATTTTTTAAAACTCTCCGGCTTCATTTCCCAGCTGTAAGGGATACATTTTTGGAGGTTGCTGAATCTTTGAAACCGTATATTTTGAGAAGTTTGAAAAGAAGAAAGAGAAGCATCGTGTGACCTCCCAGACCAAGTTGACGGAAAACGGCTCGCGCATTACAGGCAATCCGTTTCAACGATTCGTGGGGTCTAGCACAACCCTAACACATCCCCTCCACTTGAATTATGTGCGGTATAGTGTACGTTTGTCTGTGGTATTTTGCAATTGCAATACATTACGATGCTCAGATTGGTCATTGTAAAATTTTATCTTCGACGATGGTTTATATCATTAGCGCACTTTTGTGAATGCTTGATTACAGCGGTGATGCTAAATTATAGCTTTATTATAGCGGAAGTTCCATTATGTCTTCATTATAACATTCATAGTCGGAGGAAAATAAGTTGTAGTTATTTGAAACAAACGAAAAACGTTTCTATCTCAACTGAGACGTTGTAAAATAATTACAGAAATAATTGATACAAAAATGGCTTTGTAATAGTTGAAGAAAAAAGTCTGAATGATGAACGTTTGATAGAGGAACGAGACCGAATTTGGAGTGTTATCTTCACTAGGCAGCGCTCGTATTTCTGGGCATAAGAGCACTTGAATATTTGATTTAATTTTATTTATTTCGACAAAAAACTGTAAAAAAATGTATATCTGACGTACGTTGGTGAAGTATATACTTGAGTTTTTCTTTACGAGGCATCTGAGGGTAGTATCTCCAATATGGAATATGGCACGACTTTTTGCGTCTTTCTCGATCCTGCCGCAAGATGTCGCATGATCACGACCGTATCAAGCTATGCTGCAGATCAAGCGACTCTAGCAGCACGGCTGAGAAAGATGCGAGAAACCGAACCATATTCCATCTTGGAAATACTACCCTTAGATGCCTCGTTAGAAAAACTCAAGTATAGTGTCTGCATGTTTATTTGAGCCCCAAAATCCCCACTCCATCCCTTTCGAATACATAGTTGAATGATGAATAAGTGTACCAACAATTCGTTGTTTGCAACATTTGATAACCAGGTATTTTTGCTCCCTGGCAATACCCGAATGTTAAATTTACTTTCGTCTTGGAATGCGTTCTCAACACATATGCCATATTCCAAGTGAGCGAGAGATTTGAACAGGCTCCCTGGCAGTCAACGCCGAGCAATGGCGCAATGATTTTCATTTATTACTAGCAGCATTTATTATTAGCGCTCTCTTTTCTCCTCTTTCTCTCTCCCTCTCTCTTTTCTCTCTAACTTTTCCCTCTTTTTTTCCTTCTCTATTTTTCCCTCTCTCTTACCCTTTTCCCTCTTTCCCCCTCTCATTTCCCACTTCTTTTTCTCTCATTTTTCCCGTACTCTTTTCTCCTCTCTTTTTTTATCTCACTTTTCCTTATCTCTTTTTCTCTCGTTTTGTCTCTGTCTTTTCTTCCTATATTTTCCCCTCTCTTTTCTCCTCCTCCTTCTTTCCTTCTCTCTCCTTCCCTCCCTCTTTTCCACTTTCTTTTTCTCCCTCTCCCTCTAAGCAATTCGTCCCGTAAATGAATAACATATATTGCGAGATGTGGCGGTATTCGTTCCCACTAGAACGTGAGGCTCTGCGCCGACCTACACGTCGACTTATTGGGGTGTTCCCTCTCCAGGTATCTGTCGCCAGCGGTGTATCACCCCAGATGGGACAGTCTGTAAGCTCCCGACTGGACTTCCGACATGAGTGATGGAGTCGTGCATGTAAGTGTGAGTGAGTGTAAGTAAAGGGGAGGCTAGGACAAGAAAGAGGAAGGAAATATTACGCACGGTTCATGAACCATTTGTTAGGGTATTGCTTCGGCATTCGCCTAGTGTTGATTGAAGAAACCGCGCGAAACTACCAATGAGAGAAACCGTCCTTCAGAATTCTCCTCTAGACACTGATGCAGACTTACAATATTTGGTAAAATAGTATTGATTAATCCTATTTAGATGGTTCTAGTTTTGAACACATAAGAACCAATGACACTAACAATTTTAAGAAGATGGTTGATAAGAGCTCTTAAAGAGTCCGAGATATCATGTATTGGAAGAAACAAAACAATAAATGTCAATTTTAATAGTATGTCGCCTATACAAATAGCAACTCGGACAAACGAAAGGGGAAGGGAAATACTTCCAGAGAATAAGAATGAAAACTTTTCACAATATCACAAAGAACATTGCGACAATGATAAATCTAGCTATTTTGAATGAAATGTAGAAAGAGAAAGGGAGAAGATATGAAAGTGTACTTGCGATAGTTTGCATCAGCTCAGCGTGTTAAAATGAAACTCCCCATTAAGAAATTTGTCTGCATAGATTCCATAGATTAATTTAAAACTAATCTTACTAGACACTACGTTGGCTATTTACTTTTTTGTCAGTGTCCATTCATTGATGGTTTTTATTGAATAAAAGTGCAGTGCTTGTAGATACATTAACGTACTACTACATAATGTTTTCATTAGTTTGGAAGATTTTCACTCTGGCAAAGAAGTTTAGTTTGAAATATTGAAATGATTGTTTCTTTGTATTATAGATATATAGATATTATATCAATAGAATCATGTGTGGAAATTATTAACTAAATGAGTGAATTGTCAATGATACTTTCCCTAGAAAGTCGTAATTTCTTTCAGTGAATTCAATTATGTTTGTTCTATCTGTGAATATATTTTATTAATGTTTAGTAATAATAGCATTTGTTCTTCCAATTTGTATATTATCACTCGTGCATTTCGTTTGAGGTCCAACTTATGAGGTTATGAGTGGAAATTCACCAACCGGAGTTCCAAATGGAACCAATTGCACACTTTCAGTTTTAATTCATCTTTTAATTCATCTGCCTCTGTAACAAATTAATTAAAATATAGTTGTTTTTAATGAGAGTATATGTTCTCTGTATTGTTTTTGGAAATATTTTGATTCAATTGAAACTTTATTGAGACCACGTAAATGGAAAATACAAAACTGGTCCCAATGCGGCAACTGTCCCTTCTAACACGACCGCCCAACGAGCCTTATCGGGAGCGAAGGGCTGCAGAGCGCGCGGCCGGAGCGGCGCTCTGGTGTCCTGTAACACATTGTCTGTCAATTGTTTTGGAGCAAATGTGGCCACAGTCAAAGCAGATGGGTCTCATAACAAGCCGTCAACTGTCGCGCGTTTTAATGCTATTTGGGGAGAGTCGCGTCTTTTGAAGATTTCTGATCGGTAGGTAAAATTCTTCGTTTAGTTTGAAATATTGAAATGATTGTTTCTTTGTATTATAGATATATAGATATTATATCAATAGAATCATGTGTGGAAATTAACTAAATGAGTGAATTGTCAATGATACTAAGGCTCTCAGAACTATAAGCTTATTCGACTGTAAAAAGTATCCAAAAGCGAAATAAAATTGTATGTCCCCGAAACGTTGGCATGTTCCGTTTCCTTGCCTCGCGCCGTTGTGCTCTGAAGGGAAAGCGCTCCCTCGCGACGCGGGTGGCGCGCGGCGAACGGCGCGAGCGGCGGCCCGCGGGGCTGACGCCCAGGCGATTTCGCAGACGCGGCAAGAGGCGAGAGGCGAGGCGCGAGGCGAGGCGCGAGGCGCAAGGGGCTGGAGGGCGCGCGGGGGCTCAATAGCGCGCGGGGCCATCGTCACGGGGCTAATGAGCAGAGCCCTCCACGCGCGCTCCGTGCTCGCGTCGCCTCGCCTCGCCTCGCCTCGCCTCCCCCGGACCGGCGGCGCCCGCGCGGCTGCTGCAGGCGCCCGCTAACAAGGGCCGCCACTCGGACGCGCCCCGCCCCGCCCCGCCACGCCACGCCCCGCCACGCCCCGCCAAGCCCAGCCCCGCACGCCACTCGACAGCTGCCGCCGCGCCGCAAGCGCCATCCACACACCGAACCCCTCCGCCACACCAAATCAAACACTGTGCAGAGAGTCCTTATCACACCTACCCCACAGACACGTTTCCTCCCTTCCACTCGCACACTTCTACTGTAGTAGACATGGTATGATGATTTTGTGTAGTAGAACTTTGGATGACAGGCGTAATTCGGTCTAGAAATGTGCTCGTATTCCGAAACACTTGTGTATCCAAGCGAGTTTTCCCTTAAGAAATAATTGAAATGCATATGATTCGTTCACAATACAAAACTATCGATTCATATAGACCACAAGCGTAGGACTTGCGAAAGAAGGCATTTTGAAGTTGCACTACTGTTTGGGTAGAGAGGTAGTTGCACTCAAGCAATGCGACGTCAGTCCTCGGAAATCCGTAACCTTCAACACCCGTGGGAACTTGAGAAGTGTATTGCAAAGCAAGGCAAGACCCTCACCTCCCTTTCCCATCGACAGTGTGAAGGAGAACCAATTTCTCAGATGCAAAGGGCAAAAGATACGGGGATATTTCTCTATTCTTTCTAGTTAGTAATTATGCTATGAATTTTATATAAAATATCTCTAAGTTTAATTTTCTTTCTCACGTGGACCAATTAATTGTATGTTTCTTCAACGAACAGCCAAAACAGTTGTATTACAATTCTGTGAGCATTTTCACGTCAGAGAAGAGCAAATTAGCCCGAATTTTCTGTAGTAAGACAAGACAGTTTCAGAACGAGTAAATATGCTTTCTCTCTCAGCTCAACGCTGTTTTCTTTTAACTTTGAAATACTGTCACACAACTACTTGTATAAAATGAACGTTACATTTGTTCGTGTTTGCTATGTTTTGAAAACATCAGTGGATACTGTCATGTTCCTAAAAGATCAGACTGTTGATTTGGCATGTGGGTAAATTTTTTATAGTCCGGGAAATAGTGTCACAAACCGTCAGTCACTCCGCCACGTTTTGTCATTTGAACACGGGATGTTTACTCTAAACCAGAAAGAATGCCGTTGGTCTGCGGTGTAAGGGCGGTGCGTTCAAACGCTAAGAAACTTCATACTTTGCAAAGGAGAATTATTTTTGTGATATCTCCACGTCTGAAACACTGGTTGTATATTGTATACATTACAATGTGTAACAAACTAGTGGTCATACAATAACACATACTTTCTTGCATTATTTGCCACTACTACGCAATATTACACTACGTCTTGAAT
This sequence comes from Teleogryllus occipitalis, assembly GCA_011170035.1. Lineage (NCBI taxonomy): Eukaryota > Metazoa > Arthropoda > Insecta > Orthoptera > Gryllidae > Teleogryllus > Teleogryllus occipitalis. Next base: position 55,311 of record BLKR01002752.1, read on the forward strand.
TTGCAAGATTTTTACAAACAGGATTTTATTTCTCCGCGCCGGGTTTCGAACTCCATCCAGTTAACTCGTCATGCGCCTTACCGCTACACCACGCACTCACTCGGACTTGCGCGTTTGTCGGCGCTTAAAAAAATTCTCTCCCATTATTTTTAACTTATGCTATTTTCGAACATTCAGAGATTTTAACGCAAATGAGCCCTGTGCCACTCTTCTAAGAGTCTTTGCGCCATCCGTAAAGTAGTGGATGTTGGCGCAAGCCCCGAAAAGTTGCTCACGTGTGCCGCGTCTATTTGAAAGGATTCGAGCAGCGGAGGGAAGCTCTAAGTCTCTCTGAAGCAAAGAATAAGTACAAATTCTAGTAAGCGGCCTATTAGTATTCCTAGTCTTTTTGATTATTTTTAAGTACAAATAACAATTTGATTTAAGAAATAATGCCAATGAAGTTTTGCTTCGTATCGCGTAAGAGACGATCCAGCATTTTTATATTAATATGTACCTCTAATATAAGAGAAAAGAAAGTATCGAGAAATATATTTGAGTATTAACAGATAATGTTCGGAGGGTAAATATAAGTGGATTAGCTTGATAATTTGTAATTTTATTTTCTGATGACCTCAGCTAGTATATAGGTATGATCTTCTAGATATCGGAACCCCATCCCGCGCACGACTCTGAAAGCAGTTGTGACACGTATCCTTTCCAAAGTCAATTCCAGAGTGCCTCAGAATAAATGTTACAAACATAGAAGGCATGTAAGCGGGTCCACGATAATACCTTTTTGCCATTGTACAAGTGATGGAAAATGCCTTTTAAATGCCATTTGCCCCTGATTAGTAGGCAACCCATTATGTTTTGATGCTTGGCTGGTACACGAAAACTCTTTGCATCAGAAAGGGACCTGGCAAACATTTAACACCTGATGAATTGCCTTCTAATCAAGAGCAAATATCATGCGTCAAACTTCGTTAAACGAAATTTTCTAGCACATGTTAATTGGGAAAAGTTATCATTTTTGACACACACCTACATGCCTTAGTAGTTTGTAACATTTATTCCGACGCTCCTGTATATTTCATTTATCAGATGACTACAGCTGACGTTGTGGTACATTCTGGGCAGGGAATGTCGTGGAACTTTCTTAATGTACTGCGGCTTTTTATCGCAACCTAAGAGATTGATTGATTGATGTTTCCGGGCGCGTCACCTGCTATGGTCATTACTGGTTGACGCCATCTTACGAGACGGACGCATCTGGTTGTGCTCTTGATATTTTGTGATTATATATCGTTTTTAGTGATTTGTCTGTGCCTAGTGTGTTTTAAGTGTGTTCATTACTTGTTGAAGGTTAGCTGAAAATATAATTCTAACCGATTTTTTTGCTATAACCAAGACAAAAAAAAATACGAATTTTAAACGGACATTCAAACCTCAACGAACTTTCAGATTTACGAGGTGCTGATAAGTGTCAAAACATATTCACAGCTCAGTTTATTTTCCAATATTAAATCACTGTGCGAATTAATTTTCTGAAAGCTTTATTGTATTTTCTGTGACAAGTGACAATTCCGTTGTTTTGAACGTTACGAGGACACTGTATCAAATAGTTTGTCTTCGTTGTATAGAATAAGATTAGAAACACAAATTCAAACTTTCAGATAATATCTTTTATCTAATTACGGTAAAGTATACTCTACTGATTGTATTAAACAGTTGCAGCTTAAGTGGACGAAATTCTACGTAGCCACATTGCCAAATTTCGTAAGTACTAGCTTCAATAGATTTTGTGAGTACCATACCTTCTCGTTTTTATATTGAACTTACTTTTTAATTTATTGAATACACATCAATTTTACACTTTTAACATATAAAGCTAGGTTTTTGTTTTTCTTATCTGGGTTTTCTTGTATTTATTCCAAATTTTTATCACGTACATTAAAACGCATTCGCGACATGGCTACTGCTCGATCTATTCTTTTTACTCTCTACACTCTCAAAGCCGACCTTCTGAAAGCCTTCACACACGTAAACAATAATTTAGATCAACATATCCGAAGGTTGGAAGAGGTCGTTCTCTACAACACGGTTGGGTACAAGTCGGCAACACAGCGAATAATACCAACCGTACACCCGTGACTGTACAAAAGACACAGGCACCGCATCCAGTCCCAACTCAAAACAAATTTAGTATTTTAGATTATGAAACAGATTTTCCACGCCTTCCTGATCCTCACCACCCTTCTCTACCATCGACAAATTCATGCACAAACCAACGCAAACAGGCTAGGAAGCGCGTCAAAACACGTAAAGCTGCGCATCCTAGCTCACTTGAAAACAAAGCCATTCCTACTGAGCCTAAAAAACAGGTACTTATTTTAGCTGACAGTCATGGCCGCCATCTCTCCTCCATTCTCAGTAGGAAGTTACCCTCCAATTTCTCAGTCTCATCTATTTTTAAACCTAACGGGAGGTTTGCAGATGTGACTGCAGAGTTGGACACCCACACAAAGACACTGACCAATCAGGACACAGTCATTATCATAGGAGGGCAGAATGACATTAACTTGGGCGGTAACTTTACACCTGAGCAACATGTAAACAAATTACAATGTGCCGCCCAAAATACTAACATTGTAGTCTCGACTCTGCCCTTCTGGTACAACAGACCAACACTATGCAGTGAGATTAAGCACGCAAACCAACAATTAAAACTGCAGCTGAGAGAAACAAATGTCACACTTTTTGAAATGAATTTCCTCTCAGCAAAACACTTCACCCGGCATGGTCTTCACGTGAACCTTGCTGGAAAACATGCAGTCGGTAATAAGCTTGCTCAATACATCATCAACTCCAGTCCTACGCAGTCTCCTGCCAAAAAACCATCCCTTCCACCTTCCACCTTCCTTACGTTCTCCACCCCCACCCTTGTTTCGAGCCCTGTTGCCTCTTCCTCTGAACCTACTCCCGTTTCTCCCATTCCCACTACCAATTCATCTACACCTGATGCCCCATCTTCCTCACAACCTGTCACTGCCGGGACACACTACAACCTTCGACCACGCACTCGAGGTAAAAATGGAGTAAATATATAGAAACTACAGTCAGATGCAGCAAAAAAACATTCGTGTAGGTACTTGCAAAAAATAAACATTCTTCACCATAATGTTCAATCCCTTTCAAATAAAACTGAGTTTATCGAGGCAGCTCTACAGAGCGATCTAAATCAAATGGATGTTCTTTGCTTTACAGAACATTGGTTATCTCCTAATGAACTAAGCATTTTCCAAATTCCAAACTTTTACCTCGCAGGCTTTTATTGCAGAGAGAGAGAATCGCATAAAGGTCCTACGTATGGGGGTTCTTGTATTTACGTTAGAAGTAATATTGATTCTATCCCCTTGGCGGAATTAAATGTGTATTCCATTGAAAATATTTTCGAAATTTCTGTTGTACATCTTACTTCACTAAAAGTGATAATACTTTGCATTTACAGACCTCCAACAAAGAGAACTGCAGATTATATTTTGTTCTTAGAAAACCTGGAGATAACACTTAACAAAGTCAGCAATCGCTCTTTTGAATCCATTGTTGTATGCGGAGATTTTAACATTTTCTGGTCGAATCTTGCGAGAAAGAAAAGTTTCTCAATTTAATTAATTCCTTCAATTTAGACATTACTATTAATATACCTACACGGATCACACAACATTCGATGAAGGCAATTGATCAAATTATAATTAACAAAACTACTACTCGATATGAAGTTGAAACAAAAGATTTAGGATACAGTGACCACGATGCATAAATTCTTACCATCATAAGAAATGCGATCACTGACACAATCAATAATACACGTATGACTAGATTGTTTACTAAAAGTAAAATAAAATTATTCATTGATTACTTGATGCAGGAGTCATGGGAAGCGGTTTATAATACTGTTGAAAAAAAAAGAATTGTATTTGTCGTTTGTATCAACTCTTTCAATTCATTTTAACACTTGCTTTCCTCTTCAAAAACGAAAATTAAATATTTCACGGAAAAGCAATTCTTGGATAACACAAGGAATTAGGACATCTTGTAAAAACAAGCGAATTCTTTCTTTCGTTTCTAAACGTCATGACGTATCTCAAGATTTCCTTGTCTACTTTAAAAAATACAAAACATTGTTACGAAAAGTCATAAGACAGGCTAAAATCATGAAAAACGATCAGGATATTTTGAACTCAAATAATAAAACAAAAGCAATGTGGAATATAATAAAAAATACTACCAAATCAACTAGAAAACCCGTAGAGAATGTTGTTTTAAAATATAACGATATAAATGTAAACGATCCGGCAACAGTGGCTACTCTCTTTAACCAATACTTTTCGACAATTGCTGCCGATCTCACTAAGGGTCTTCAGGCACAAAATTCAAAACAGACAGTTCAATTCATTAGTCCTGTTAGTGAAGTGAATCTCGGAATGTGCCCAAGATCCCGCGATGCATTGGTGTTCCTTCCCCATTGATTCCCCGTTTCTCTTTTTTTTTAAAATTGAAAAAACTTTTGGAGGTTCATATAGTATAAGAATATTCTGGAGCCGTACAAATAATGCGAAAAAGTATGTGCTGTTGTGACACCACTAGTTTTGTATTATTAGTTCTATGTAATGAACTGTTGTACGGTATACCGGGTGTCCCACCAACTATGGACCACCTCCATAACTTCTAAACGGTTCAAGATATCGAATTGCAGTTTTCGCTTAACAATGCGTGTGGTTTACGGGAGCTTGGTATTACGGATCACACCTTACGTGAAACACATCGTATGCCTCGCCGCCACTCCTCTCAGTCTCTCCTCCACGCTACGGTCTTGACACCGCGAAAGCCACCTTCTCCGAAAGCGAGAGTTGCCAGGGCTCTTACACGATTGCCTATGAAATGCGATTTTGAATTAAACAAAGTCTAATTTTATACTAAAATTACTATCAAAATACTAACTTATGATATATCATTTTTATCCTTTTTTCATGGTTTATCCTTTGATGGCGAGAAAATATACAGTTCCATTTAAAAAAATAAAAGATGATTAAATTTCTCGAAAACTAAAAATACTGTAGATAATTTCTCAATGGCATGTTACTTGTCCCACGATTCCGCATCGTTAAGAGAAAACTGTATTTCGATATCGCGAACCGTTTTGAAGTTATGGGGATGGTCCATAGTTGTTGGGACAACTGTGTTTACTCCAAGAATAGTACAATAACGTACTGTATTAAAGACTATTTTTCTTAATATCTTTACTGTATTGTAATGTTACACGAGAGTATTTTATTTGTTGTTCTTGAGAAGTGTGCGTGATACTTTTCGGAAAGCAATTATGTGTGGTTTTGTTCAGCAGCATATCTGCTGCTGCAGGCCTCTAGTACGTGTAAATCTGATTAGATATCTACAATAGTATAAAGAGTGTTCAATTGAATTACAAGCGTAAATATATCTAAAACGAGTGACAAAAACGTCTTTGGAAAATATTCACATTGGGTCGTAGAATTATCTTTCTTCTCTTCCTTTCCTTACATCTTCTTCCCCTCCACTGTGCAATAGCAAGCTGTCCCAACCCTCCGCTTCCCACCAGGATTGTCCATTTCCAGGAATTGAGCGCGCATTTCTGAACAGTTTCTACAATTACTTTTTTAACCAACTTCCAATGTGTGTTAATAAATACAATTTTACACATACTGTCTTCGATAAGTATTTACCATTGAAAAATCATGGTAGGTTTCTACAAGACAAGTTGAAACGTTTTGTTGTGAATTTTACCAAGAGTTATAATTAAAATACTCCACTAAAATTTGCAAAGAAGATTTGTAGAGCAATGGCAGTATTTTTATAACGATGTGTTAAAAAAATTCTAAACGTTGTTCTTTCCTCTGAAATGTTATGTACTATGTATCGTGTTACCACGACAAGACATTTCTGTTGTAAATTTGTTCCTCTCCATAGAGCTTTAAGGCAGAAACAAAACAATTTTTTTTTATTTCTCATAACCATTTGGAAGAAATCAGTTGAAATAATACATACAAATTAGAACAAATGTGCCTATAGTTAGTTCTACAATGAGCATTAAGTTGCAATAAAATAATTGAAATTAAATATACGATCAATATAAATAATTAAATGTATTCGAACATTTACAAATTGCATCGAACGTAATAAACATAAAGAAAATTGATTCAATATAAGAAAAGAGTTTTTATTCCAAAAATTCGCCATTTCCCGGCGCACGATTACATACGTTTCTCTTCTTACGAAGAACTTCGTAAGGCGAGAAAGTAAAAAGCACGAATACAAATGCAAGTTGTGTCGTTTTTCGATTCTCTTGAAAACGCAACAAAATTGCTCGCATTTATGAGTGTACGTAAGCCTCCTTTTGAGTGAACGCGAAAAAGTGCCCCGCTTCAAGTTTCAGCAGTAGTCTACATGAACTGGGACACCCGTTTCCTTTAAATCTCTGCTTCAGAATTTGAATTGACTAGTGAATTCTCTCACTGTGTTCATCTGTCAAAGATACGTTGGCTGGAAAAAATCCAAATTGCTGTAGAGAAAATCAACTTTCAGCGTTATGTATCACATGACTTGGCGACTTCACAACAGCATTTCAACAGATTCAAGATAGTTGTCTTTACCGTTCCCTCGAAAGTTGTCCGTGACGATTCTGAATGAAACGAAATTTTATAGTGAGTATCAATGGGATCGTTTTAAATTGTAAACTGTAATTCATTCTCTGCAATATTCCAATATTTATCAGTATTATATTAATACATGCAAATACTAATATTTATTATGCTTGTTTTCACATTATAATAAATTTTTCAAACTTGCGTAAGAAAGTAAAATTCAATCTCAAATGCAAGCTTAAAAATATTATGTTTTACTGACATTTGTTTCAGTAAGGGTGTGTTAATCAGTAGTTATGGTTGTTATCAAGGTTATCAAAATTTAATGAAGAGGAACTGCAAAGGATTCCTAGAGACTATCTACTTGCTTTACTGCAGTGGAATTTTACTTCATTATTAATTACATAGGATTGATTGACCATCTCTCCCCAGTTTCAACCACAAAACGATCAATATCTCTGAAAATGCCACGTGACGTACGCATGTATACGGTCAATGCGACATGAAAAAACTGTTAAATTTTTAAATTCTTTCGACTTGTACGGAATCAATGAATTTAACGCATTTGTTATTCAAGTGTTTCAATTGCAGAACTGATCTGGTATAACAATAGGGTGCGCCTATTTTAAGATCGATTCGTTGTATGTACGCAGGCGAGTACCTCCATCACGAAAAGAGTCCGTGAGTTTCAGTTCCTCCAGAAAAATATCGTAATAAAAGGTTCTTATTCCTTATCGTACCGAAAGAGGAGGAATCGACTCCCTAACCCGCGAAACCGGAACGACAAACGCAATCACTGAGCGACAAGTCTCATTAGATTTATACGAAATGCACGAATGTGTGTAAAGCATTGTTTCCAACTATTTTATGCTAAAATAACTTACGGTTAGTTTTTTTGTTTCTGCAAGTAGGTTTTTTAAATATTGGGGACACATCACTGTAATTTACTTTCAACGAATGATATTTATACATTAGGTATTAGAACATAAAATTGTTTTGAAATAATAATAATAATAATAATAATAATAATAATAATAATAATAATAATAATAATAATAATAATAATAATTCTTTCGGTTTATGGCTACTCTACATAGTTTTTAAAACATAAAACACGTGATACACTATCTACTAAAAATACGCAATGGATAACGCAAAACACAATAAGAATAACAATAATAACATAGAGATAAACATTTTCACTTATTATTAATATCTTACATAAAGTTTCTAATGCATTAAAAACGTGATTATCTAACTACTCTACACTACACCTCACTTCACTTTTTTTCATTTCACGTTTTAATTTCATTTCTTTTTTTTTTTCAATTCATTTCATTTCATGACAAGACAGAGAATAAGGAGTGAAAAGCCATATTTCACTCCCTTTAACCTCACCGCACAATTCTTCAATAGAAGCACGACAAATCATTCCATTATGTATTTAATAATAATCAAAGAAAATAATAGTAATAATAATTGCCTAAGCTATGAATTAATAAAATATACTATTATTAAATAATGAAGTTTTGAACTTTTGAACATCTAAAGGAAAGGGTTCAAAACAACAAATAAAAATCTCGGGAACCCAAGTCGGCAATGCTAATCATCTTTGCTTTCAGGAGAAAAGGTAAGTAGAGGGGCTACACAATGACACAGACTTTCTCGTAGTAAAGTTTTCTAATTTCCTCGGTGTGGACTGGCTTTACGGTCTGGCCCCATCAGCTTTTCCAGCTGCCATCTATCGCCGTCCAAAGTACATTTCTTTACATTTTCTAAATTTTTCGGTTTCCTAATAATAGAACCAAAATATTACTTTAAGAATATTAAAGAAGAGTAAAACCTTGTCATAAATGGCAATTTTAATTGAAAAATTTGGAGCCGTTTGTAAGAAAATGGCATTTAACCGTTACTGTAAATGCGCAATTTGAAGCACTTTCTCATAGAAAATTTTTGAATTTTCGAAAAACTTAGTCATTTGAGGCACTTTAACTCACAAATGCAATAGTGTTTACTAATCGCTTGATATGTGCGTATTAACGGCGTGAGATATTTAAAAAAAATACATTTATGTAGTTTTTGAAAACGCAAAAGAATACAACAAAATGAACTTTACATAATTTTTAACAATGCAAATAGCACTACCTGTCGGAAAAATTTGAAGCCATTTTTTGAGGAAATGGCGTTTGAGTGTTTCTGAAAATGAGGAATTTTCAACTCATTTTAACAGAAAACTGTTGAGTTTTCTAGAAACTATATATAACATTATTTAAAGCACATATACTCATAAATAGAATAATATGAACAAATTTCCGCTAATGTAAACATTAACGACGTGAGAGACAAGGCAAAAAAATACATTTTTTATTGTTTTAAAAAACAAAAGAATAGAGCCATATGGCGTTAATGTCATCTTATAGAGTGCATTTAGCACTATCCCTACCAAACGTTAAAAGAAAAAAATGGAGCTGTTTTTTGAAAAAATAATTCTTTTGTAACTTTTTAAAATTTGCAAATATTGCACGTAATATTGCGCGAAAACTACTAAAGTTTCAAAAAATGTACATGGCCTTAATGAAAGAATTATGGACAACAAATTTTATCTGAAGGAAAAATCTCTATTTGCAATGAAGTTGTAGGAGACGTCGAACAATTCAAACTTTTGCACATTTCAAAAATTCAGAGTTAATTGTCAAAATAGAACGTAAGCCATCTTTAAATTTATTCTAAGAACTGAGTAAAATACACTTATAAAGAAAAGAATTTGGAGCCGTTTTTGAGAAAATATGGAAAATGTCCGAGGGGCTTCATGTAAAGTCCCCCAAATTTTAAAGAAAGTTTTTCAAAATCGCAGTGCTTCGAGTCGAGCCAAATCGACCGAGTAATATTCATTGTGGAAAAAATCCTACGAATAGTTTAGGCGCTAGTGGTGTTCACAGATGGACAGACGGACGGACAAACTGACGGACAGAGGACGGACGGATGTTTTATAAAAAGCGCTTCTTCGGTATCAGGGAACCCCAAAACGTGTATTTCCATTGAAATCTTGAAATCGATTTTCCGCATAACTTTCTCTATACTACGTCTACTAGTATAGAGTACGTATACGAGAAAGTAACTAAAGGAAGCTAGTTTTTCACGAATGCTAACATTCTATGTAAGAATTTAATGAAAAGTGAGATTTGGGGTACCACAATGTTTCAAAATGACAGTTTTAAAGTTAATAGTTTACTCCTCATTCTGCTCACCTCTTTGCCATAAATGATGTAGGACCAGTCGCAGTACTCAGCTTCCAACATTGTGGATGGGGCCATTTAAAAATATTGCGAGAAAGTATGTGCTGTGGTAGCTCCACTAGTTCCCAGGTCCCTGAAATAATAGCTTTTCTGTCGTCAATTCGCCGTTTTCGGCACACGATTATAGTACTTTTTTCTGACTAAGGGCGAGAAAGTAAAAACTTTGGGGAGGGGGTGAATGTTTGTTCTGTTTATCATACTTTTGAGGAAAAAATATAATATTATTAAATTTTTAATTGACAATAAAAAACGAAAAATATAAATCATACTATGGGTTTCTATTCAACTACTTGATAAAATATTCAAAAAGTAATAATTAAAGTAGATATTTTGTTAATTATATAATTATTATTTTTGAAAAAAAAAGTTTTACAATAGTGTCCGGTCTAAGATGGTGAGCGGTCCGCCCTCTCCCCTGTTTTAGCGACGCTACCCCCGTACTTAAATTATTTCCGAGTAAACCGGAACGTATAGGTGTTTGGAGAATATTGAGTGATGAATTTTGATCAAATTACTGCACCTAAAGCACAGAGGAATAGTAGATGGCACTTATATAAATTATATGAAGTCTTTATTGTCGATTTCAGCAAGTCAAATAGAAAACAAGTACTAAATATTTCATTACCCGAATCTCAGACTCCTCGCCTATATTAGGTTATAAAAACAAAATAAATACATAGAGCACGAAGTGAATAGAAAAAATGTCTTTATTTTTTAGCTGCTTTTACTCATATTTAACAAAGAGAAATCCCGAAAGCCGGGATCGAATCGGGGTCCTTCAGATCTTCAGCCTAATGCTCTCCCAACTGAGCTATTTCGGGCGTGAGCTATTAAATTAACAATCTCTTGATTAATAAGCTACGAGTATGTAGCAATGTTGAGGTAGACATGTCAGTTTCTTTGTAGTAAGTAACTGTTGGAGTCAGGCAATTTCCTGTGGGATAATGCCTTGAAAGACATGCCTGAACTGTAATGGCAGAGAGATGTCTTGCACACATTGCCAAACTAGCATTACCCCGCCTCCTGTCACTTGTCACCGACTATAGTTTGTGATGCCCCCACCCCAGTCGCTGCCATCACCGATGCTTCGCAGCCCACTTGGGGGCGCAAGGCCGAGCTGCAGCAAAAGAAGGTCTAGGCTTCCATCAGGAAGACGCCGGTCATTCTCACGATCGTCGTCGGTGCAACAAAAGATACTAGCATTAAAGTCCTTGGCAGTTCTATCGTTCAAGTCCGTTTCTGCAAATTCATAGTTCCTGGTGGGGAGATCGTTCATCTATTACTTTCTCGCCCTCACTTCGTAAGAAGAGAGAGTATTGTAATCGTGTGCCGAAAAAACGCGATTTTGCGACAGTAAAACTCTTTCCCTGGAAAAGAAAAACTGGATAAATTTTGTTCCTATGTGTAGTAAATGCCTTCCTTTAATACATTGTGTAGTCAGAATCCATGTTTTGTGGATCTTTGATAGCGAAAAATCGATTGACAGCAAAATGTCTGTCTGTCCGTCCGTCTACGGTCAGCGCTACGGCCCAAACCGTTCAACCGATTTCCTCCAAATCTGATATTCTTCGATCAATTTAAAGGAACTGGAGGCTCTCAAGTTCAAAAGGATATTTTGATTTTGAGGGATACTTTACATGAAGCTTCAGAAATTGATTTATTGATGTTTCCGGGGACGTCAACTGCGTTGGTTGTTAGTCCCGTTAGTGTAGTGCATGTTTTTTCTCGGGAGATGGCGGTGATCTTCCCCTGCTGGATGACGAGATCCGGCGTCGACCTACCATCGGCTAGTGAGGTTTCCCCCTAACCAAGACTCTCCCACCAACGGGGCACCGCCCCAGCCGAGACAAGCTCTAAGCTCCCGACCGGTCTCCCGGAATATGTGGTAGTGTAGTGCATGTTAGAGCAAGTGTGTGTGTAAGGGGAAATTATAGAACAATGAAGAGGAAGGATAGATCGCGAGCGGTCCGTGCCCCGTTTGATACGGTACTGCTCCGGCATTCGCCTGGTGTTGATCGGAGAAACCACGGAAAACTACCGATCAGAGCAGCCGGCCGCTAGAATTCTCCTCCACACAGCGACTGAATTCGACCTAGCTGAAAAGCTAGTGTCGAAAATCCTACCGCCGTCAGGACTCGAACCTAGGACCTCCCGGTCAGAGGCGCTGCAGTCACATCAGTTAGTTTCAGAAACATTTCCAAAATTTTCTCAAAGATAGCTCAATATTTTTTATGTTGAAGATAGATGTTTGATTTCCCAATAAAATCTGTTCTCACAAAACAGATTTTTAAATAAGTTCGTATACTTTTCGTAACTATATAATACGTTTGTAGTACATTTTCAAGTAATTTTGCCTGAAATAGAGGCAATTTTTAAACTATTATTTTCTCAAGATTGGCTCCAATTTTTTTCTTTAAATATCTAACGAACTCTGTATTATCTAAAATTGCAAAAAGTTAACATTTCAAAACTACAAAATTGAAAATAGAGGCTTTTGCCTTACGCAAATCATTTTTAAAAAAATAGCTCTTTAAAAAGGGCATGTACAGTTGATGGCCAAATTATTATGATCACTTTATTTATTTTCTATTCTTGACATTCTTTTTACATATACACTTTATTATACTACAGAAGGTTCGTTATGTCGATTTCCTATAACTGTTTTGTCATCTGGTGCCTGGTTTGAGATATTGGTACATCTGTAAAGCACACTTGTTTTATCATTACTTACATACATTATTTAGCACCTGCTTCATTTTTGCGTTTTATAGAAGATTTCGTGCAAAAATTGGGAGTAAATTTGAATGAAGTGATTGAGTTTTGGCTGTTGTGCTATTACGTGTCTTGAGAGTGTGCGAAAAAGGGTCATGAAAGTGATCAAACTGAAAGATGGCATCACAAAATCACAAAAAACAAAAGCTCTCTGTGACCTGAAATAAGTAAAGTAAGGCCTTTTCGCCAACCTTTTCGCCTTAAATTTTTAAATTGTATAGTTGATGTTAGAGCTGCCGCTTACGTGCTTGTTTTATTGATTCTGTTGCAGACATGAGCATATGGCAAACTTAACTCCCAGCGCACTAGGTTTTTTGCCATCGCCAAAAAGTTAGAACTTGTCTTTTGCGAAAGGCCCGGCTCTGGTTGAGTCGTTAGTAATTTTATTGTAAATATGTATGAGTGCTAGCATAGTATTTTAGGAATGAATGCTCTTTTTGATATGAAATTGGATCTTGTACATTTCGTATTTGTAATTTTATGATGTCATGGTATTGTTATGAAGCAAGTGTATTCTATTAGTTGTTGTTGTATCGCTTTTGCAGCTGGGATGTATGCTGGTCTCCGATTGTTGAGGAGATTTAATTGTTCAACTGTTCATTACATGATTGTGGTTAATGTTTCAGTTTTCGTGCTCCATTTGTGAACAATTCGGCGTTCGGCCGTTTTTGTCTGTTGGGAGCTTCGTTAAAGACGGCAGCCGACCCCGTACAGCACAAGGCTGTGCCTCATTGTTGCTGCGTTCGTCTTTCGCCCAGTGAGCGATTACTTTGTCGCTCGGGCAAGAGGCAGATTGGAGTCTGGCACCAAGGCGCCGACGTGGAAAGGCCACCGGCGTTTATCTGGGCCACGACCGCCTAGCCTTCTACAGGAATACTCATGCTTCATAGTTGAAATTGTAAAAGTTGGTAACAGTATAAAGATCCAATTTCATGTACTTGTATGAGTGCGTAGCTACCAAGTTTGTCATTAAAGGGTATGGGCTTGTTCGTAATTCTGCATATCATAGTGTTCCTTTTTGTATTGAAGGATGACTAGGCAGTCATCCTTGTCAAATTTGTGTATTGTGTATTCAGTTTCCTCGCCCTAAAGTGGGCATTCTCGAGGAAAATCTGAATTACGGTAATTCTGTATTGGTTCAGACGCGTGAGTGGAAGCGTCTTTTCCTTGTGTTATTTTTTTGTCATAATTTTTGTATAGAGGCGATTTGCCTGTCAATTTTGTAAAAGTTCTGCATTGTCCTTTTTGCAACATTGTTAACTTTCCCTTTTGCTAGAAGGACCATTGTTTGTAAATCCTTTGTTTATAATAAATTGTGTTTTTGGTTATTTTGGATTGTCATATCTCCACCTCCGAGATCCTGTAAAGTCATAGATCCTGTTTATTTGAAAGCCTGGTGCGTCCTTTCGAATAATTTCGAATGCGACGACAATTTTCTCGAATCCGATTGCTAGGAGTTCTCTGTGTTAGCTCCGAACAGTTTTTCATTAGGCAAATGCATGGTCACCTCGCATATTAGCGAGAATTTAGTTGAAATTTGAATTTGTGCTGCCTTCAGCAGCTGGCGACCGTATTAATATTTTTGCATTCACTTACTTCGCCACCTTCCAAATATAACACAAATAGTCTTTTTAAATTAGTAGTAGCAGCGAGGCACCGCCCTAGCCGGGACAAGCTCTAAACTCCCGACCGGTCTCCCGGAATATGTGGTAGTGTAGTGCATGTTAGAGCAAGTGTGTGTGTGTAAGGGGAAATGATAGAACAATGAAGAGGAAGGATAGATCGCGAGCGGTCCGTGGCTCGTTTGATAGGGTACTGCTCCGGCATTCGCCTGGTGTTGATTGGAGAAACCAGGAAAACTAGTCGGCTTGTGGGGTTAAGAGGGAAATATCATTTGAGTACAAGTGATTCAAATAATTTGGCCACCCACTACACGTTTTTTAAAATGAGTAGTTTTTGCGTAATTTCTGCTTGAAATTAACGATATTTATTTAAAAAATTGTCTCAAAATCCGTTGCAAATTTTTCCATGGATAAAGTAATAAACGCTTAAAAAATAGACATCTCATTTTCGGTGAACGCTCTCAATTTTCGAAAATTGCGTGTTGTAAGTAATGGGAGAGAATTACGAGGGATATATCAGAAGTCATGGCAACTATTTTTCTAAAACAATTGTTATTGTATCACTTTATTTGTTGCGTGAGAGAAATAGTGTACTAATATGTGTTTACAACAACAGATGGCTTTCTGCCTCTAATAGCTCAAAGAACAATGTGAAATAAGTTCTCTGATTGCCGCCGTGCCAGATATATGAATGCTGCTTGAAACGGATTACATTCAAGATACCCGTTCTCCATTGAAGAAATTCTTGAGAATGTCACAGGGAATTAGTGGAAGCTCTTGGAAATAATGCCTTTACATAACGGACAGTCCTGAGATGGGGAGGAAAGTTTCTGCGAGGACACATAGCAACCAGTAATCAGCAACGCACGTGTCGACCTGTGATTGTGTGGACCGATGTGGTACGTGCGGTAATCGAGCATCTACCTAACAGGGCCTTTACAAGTATGTAAGATTTCTGAAATGTTGTGAACTCGTATATGCTAAAATTATTTGGAACATGAAACTAGTACTGTCATTTCAAATGCACTAATAAATATGAGAAATACAATTTTGTTGCGTCGTTAAGTGTCCATGAACTGAGTTTATACCTTGTCCTTTCATGTGTATATTTCACATTTTCCACCAGTGCTTGTATCACAAAAAAAAAAAAAATAGTTGCACGACTTATGCCCTAACCCCGTAGATTTTTATGCGTTGACCCTAGTAGGCTCACCGAAGCGACCACATGGTATGGCGTTAAAACGCTCCGCGAGTTAACTTGAAGGACCTCAATTCGAGTGTCACCGCAGATACATGTAGAGGTAGTACCGTCAATGGAGGTACATGCAGTGGAATAATATTGCGGAGTTCGTATTATTAAAAATAATTCGAGAAAGTATGTATTGTTGTAGTTCCGCTAGTTTCTTAATAAAATTTACACTTTAACATTATTTATATATTTATTTTTAATGAAGAACTCCCTTTTGCATTAAATCACTCAATAACATTTATTGTTGAAGAGAATATTGAGGTGATACTGGCTTTGTCTGATTTTTCGTGTTTCCGGGCACATCAACGGGTCATTAGTCCCGTTAGTGTAGTGCATGTTTTTTTTCTCGGGAGATGGCGGTGATCTTCCCCGCTGGATGGCGAGATCCGGCGCCGACCTATAGTCGGCTTGTGGGGTTTCGCCCTAACCAGGACTCTCCCACCAGCGAGGCACCGCCCCAGCCGGGACAAGCTCTAAACTCCCGACCGGTCTCCCGGAATATGTGGTAGTGTAGTGCATGTTAGAGCAAGTGTGTGTGTAAGGGGAAATTATAGAACAATGAAGAGGAAGGATAGATCGCGAGCGGTCCGTGGCTCGTTTGATAGGGTACTGCTCCAGCATTCGCCTGGTGTTGATCGGAGAAACCACGGAAAACTACCGATCAGAGCAGCCGGCCGCTAGAATTCTCCTCCACACAGCGACTGAATTCGACCTAGCTGAAAAGCTAGTGTCGAAAATCCTGCCGCCGTCAAGACTCGAACCTAGGACCTCCTGGTCAGAAGCTCTGCAGTGACATCAGTAGATGCACTGAGCTACCGGTCCCTGGCCCTGGTACTGGCAAAAGAGCGGAGATACTGTGTCTTGTTTCAAACATTCAGAAACAATTATTAATTTAAATTAATATAATGAATGACGCCATGATGTCACAGAATGTTATAAGAAGTCATTGATGTCCTGTGTTTTGTAATAAATTACGACTGGACTGATTGAATGATTGTTTCTGGGCTCGTCAACCGCTATGGTTGTTAGTCTCGTTAGTGTAGGGAAAGTATAAGAAAATAAAATGTGTTGCCCGGATTCAATAATATATATTTAAGCTTATGATCTTTTTGGTCGCGTAGTAATCATCGTCAGAGCTATCTGAAAAAATACAGGAATTCATGAAATATACAAATATAAATTACACAAATTATTTACAAATTTTTATATAAAAATGTAGTAACCAGATACGTATGCAAACTGAGTCGTTCGTACCTTGCAGCGTCTGGGCGGAAAACGAAGTTCTGCGATTTTTTGAGTGTTCGGCTCCCTTAAGAGGGCATATTAATATAGGGTGTAGAGTACAGAGGATGTGGCATTGAGGATGTATTAATGTAGTGAAATGTAGTTTTATCCACGGAAGTTTCGGTGTTCTCTCTCTGGACGGTGAGAATCGGCGCCGACCTACACGTTCGTTTACAAGGGATTTCCCGCTTCAGGTATCTACGTAAATGGAGCACCGCCTCAGAAAGGACACATCTCTAAGTTCCCGTCTGATCTCCCGACATGTGTGTAGTGAAGAGCATGTAAGTGTGTGTAAAGAGAGAAGATAGAACAAGGTAGAGGAAGGGAAGAGGTAGTGCGTGGTCCGTTTGTTTGTGTAGACGTCTGATATTGATCAGAGAAATCACGGAAAACTACCAATCAGAGCAGCCGACAGGTAAAAGTCTCAGCGGCTGAATTCGAGCTAGTGCCCAGAGCTCTGACGGTACCGAATTTTGGACTCTAGTTAGAGTTTGAGTCTCAAGATCGCACTGTCATAATCGCTAATAACCGCATAACAACGGTTATTTTGGCTCTAACTCAGCCGGTAAATTATGACTAGAAAAAAGTGCATTTCAAAGGAAGGGAAGGACAGACAGAGAATCAGAGAGAGAGAGAGAGAGAGAGAGAGAGAGAGAGAGAAAAAGACACAGAAACAGGCAGATAGAGACAGGCAGATAGTGACAGGCAGATAGTGACAGGCAGATAGCGACAGGCAGTTAGAGATAGGCAGACAGAAACAGGCAGAGAGACGAGCAGATTGAGACAGGGGGAGCAAGACAAGACGGGCAAAGCGAGATAGGCAGGGCGAAACAGGAAGAGCTACAGACAGAGAGAGAGAGAGAGAGAGAGAGAGAGAGACAGAGAGAGAGAGAGACAGAGAGACCGAGAGAGTGACAGACTGAATGAGATAGAGAACGTGGAATTCTGTCCTGTATAATGAGTATGCTTCATCATTTTTGTTTTTACGAGAAGTTACTGGCGCGTGTCTAGTTGCCAAGGGTTTAGTGTTGGCTTAACGCGCAATTAACGCGGATGAATATTATCGCGCGTGGGTGTCTCCTTGCGTGGCGGAAAGCCTTTGTTGTTAGCCGTGTGGTTATCCTGATAATTTACACAAACGAAGTGCACCTTACTGCTTTTAGAATCTTACTTGTACCTGAGCATCTAACACATCTGGATTCTAAATTACATTGTGCGTACGTATGCTATATTCTCTGGAACTTTTGACATTGTTATTAACAGGAACATACAATGTCATACATTTTCACAATTAGGTGATGGAAACATTTTAGCTGCATTGTTTCTAGAATTTGTTTAGATTTTTCTTTCCTCCGCGCACTTGATGATAGGTACTTTGACCAGATTTTATGACAATGGCAGTGTTCTTACAATATATTTTAGTTTGTTAGATTTGATTTGATTAATTTATTCAAAGAACGGTAAAATCTGTATGTGACGTATGGGGGAGAAGTGCCATCTGAAGTTAGCTCTCGAGAGGTTTCCTCTTTGGAATAAGAAATGGGAATAACTGTCGATAGCTTTCATAATGACGCCAAAAGGATCCCTGGATGAAAGAAATTGTAATGTGGAAATGCTGATGTGTAGATGACATTATTTCATCTACGAATGAAATTAAATTGTTTTTTATTAAAAATTTTTTTGAAAATCCGGTTATCTATTTCCGTTCAATTTATTTATTTTATCGACATTATTTTCTAAGACGAACATGATAAATCTTCTAGAGCCGTTTTTTAAATGTCTGTTTAGAGGAGAGAAACACTTTTTTCATCGTGCGCTATATTTGGAAGACGTTTTGTTTTTTTCTGCCGTCCAAATACATCTGAATCTAGTACACTATCATCTGTTATTACCGTATTGTCTAGCGCTGCGTATACTACGTAGGAACAGTATACATAAAAACGGAAATTTCATCATCAAACGTTTTTAATCGTTAATTGGTTTACCATTTGAATCTGCAGCATAGAGACAATTTTTAATTCTGCAGTCTTTCAACTGTTGGCTGCACTTATATCTGCTGAGTTCTGGTACATGCACATGTGTTTTTTCGAGGTCCCTGCTTGCCTCGACTCTCGCATGCCTATTTGTTGTTGGGAGACTATGCGTTTACTAGTGCAACAGCAACTAGAGCAATAGAAAATAGATTGTTGTTGCATTAATTACTGTTGCACAAATTGTGTGAGTTAAAGCAGAATCCAAATTTAATTCATTTGTTGCTGTATATCTTGTTGAATCTTATTTTTTACTGTACAGAGAATATTGGTTGATTGGGGTATTCATGAACAATGCCTTGCCTTGTAAGTTTACTTGAACATTAACTCAAGTGAAATGATACAATGTGAAATAATCAATGTTTGATAAATTTAGATCTTCTTTTGAATTGGCAATAAGCAATTTCAACCCGAACATTTTCACACCCATAGGCGTACACAGCCTAAAACAAGAGAACTTGGAACAACATTATGGGCCCCTCTGGGCATATTTTTTCATTTACCGTTTTTATTTACAAATAACATATTTTAGTAGTAAATAAATAAATTCTTGAGTTTAATTATCATTAAAGAGATAATTTCATTCCTTTTTGAAGATCGAGGTTTTATTTTATGTTGAACCATTTAAAGGGTTGTCAGATGTTTTGGAGAGCCTCTTCCTGAAGGGTCATGTATCAGTTCCTTAAATTGTAAGCTTAAAAAGGGGAAAAATTAGGAATTCATCATATTTGCGAAAAAATGTTTTATTAAGTAGGACTATAGGACCCCTTTCGAAGTTTTCAGGGGATCCACGGCCCCCCTGATACCATTAGTCACACCTCTATTTACTGACCACTTCCTCTCATTTCGTCAGAGAGATCGATGTGCTGTGCTCGCAACTCGTCTACGAATATGTTGAGCGAAATTGTTTCTTTAAATTCGTTCTTCCATCCATTGCACAATTTATGTTATCATGACAAATTACGTAGTACGTACACTCCCTTAAAAAAATATGGTTCACTGAGATAAACGGAATTTTCTCTTTAAAGCACTAGTTTTTCAAACAAACATATTTTCTATCATTTTATATTTGAAAGTGTTTTTGTGAATATGTAAGTGAAAAATTGTTATATTTGAAAGCTTTTAGTAATAGTTCAGAAATTTATGACTGTCAATTAGTAATTTATTGTAATTAGCAATTAAATGTAATGGTGCAATAAAAAGGTTCATGCAAAATTATTGTATTTACTGGATTGTATTTCAAACACGTTTGTATTTAGCAATAGAATAATAACAAGAAAAAGCACCATTGAGACAGTTCGAACAGTGTATTTCGCAAATGTCATCTGGTTCTTAGTCGCAGATTATTTTTCCGTATTTGAGAATAGAGTGCACAAGACCAGAACATTCCAAATTCAAAAAACCAGAGAACCAAAGAACCAGAAACATTCAAAATACAAAAGAGAACCATTCGAACAATAACGAATATAAAAGGAAGTTAGTCCTGCAGACCTCAATTCAAAAAACTTAACAAACTTCCACTGAATTGTATACTCATTTACGAACTTCTCATGTTTGTAAAGAAAAATCTAATAAACAATGATACGCATTACGAATTTAACTCAAGCTTACACTCGTACAACACAACGTAAGCATGTAAGAGGCCGTCCATAATCATATTCAAAACCTACAGCAATATAAAGATTGTAGTGAATGAAGAAGATAAATAATAGTCAAAATAACTTCAATCTTGCCTATTTTTAACACATAAACGAAAAGTGTTGAGTCACTAAGAACGATCTAAGTGATCTTCGTGGTGCAGGGGTGGAGGGGGGGCAGGTGCGGGAGGTGGTGGAAGCAGCGGGGCCGACGCTGGCCGCGGGGCGCACGCCGCATTCGGTGCTCTCCGGCGACCCCAATCCGCGCGGTGCGAACGCCCCCTCGGCCCCGCCCCCTCCACCCCCGTTGTCGCGATTCCGGCCACTGCCCGCGCTGCCATTATGTGACACTAAACAACTGGCGCCGGAATGGAGGATGAGAGGCGCGCGTTGCGGGAGCTGGCATCGAGCAGGCGGCGATGTGAGGAGACGGAGGGCGGCGGTGGAGTGGGAAGCGAGCCGGCGGCGAGGTTGGGGGCGGGGGCGGGGGTGGGGGCAACGGGCGACTGCGCTGGCGGGGCAGCGACGCCACTTCCGTTGCAGGCTGCTCTGCTGGACTTCCGATCCGCCATCTTCCCACCCTCTACGTTTCCCCAACCGGCGTTCCCACACACGCCCGTTGAAATTCAATTGAACACTGCGAGTTGTAATGGGAAAATTATTTACCGCAGACTAATAATAAGAACGTTTGAAAGAAATTGGGTGAGAAACGCATGCCTGGAACATTGCAAAACTGGATATCCCCTTCAAGAGTGATGAATAAAAAGCACATGAAAGCGGCAGCCCACGAGTCGCCGTCACAATGACTCCGCTCTTATTGTCCTAAACGGGTTCCGACCGGAGTAATCTAACAGAATTGCAGCTCGTTATTGTAAAATGACAGTGCGACTTCGTCCTCCTTAATTACGCAAACGATTCGCGACTACGCTACTGTGTTGCTTATTCAGAGACTTTTTCACATGTAAGACAAACATTTTAGACGTCTAAATTAATTAAATTTTTCACGCTTCATCAATTCTTTTGTGCTTGACAATGTATGTTCATTCGAATGCTTATACATTCCTATTTGTTATTATTGAGGACTGCAGTTTAACGTATCCAGTAACTTAATCAATTTTTTCTCCTCGCCAACACACTAATGCTCTATTGATGAATGTAAAACCATAATAGTAATTCTATTAATTTATAATTTGTTTTCACCGAACACGCCTTCTTACTGTAATGCCCTTCATCTGAAACAGGACACACGTGTTTCACAATCTCACCATATTACGTTCATAGTAAAGAGAAAATATTGTAATACTGAAGCGATTTTTCAACAGAAAACTCGTATTGCCGAGCCCTGGTAACGAAAAAGTGGACAAATCTCTTTTCTTAGTAAATTACGTCCTCGAACTCGTGTGGTCTGAATCTACGTTTTGTGAGTCTTGGATACCGAAAAATCAATGGAAGGCAAAACGCCTGTCCGTCTGTAATCTACGCTAGTACCTAACCAGTTCACATCATTCTCCCAATCAATCTGAACGAACGCAAGGTTCTGCGGGTTTGAAATGAATTTTTGGATATTGGTGGGTGCCTGACATAAACCTTGAACTAATTTTCTCAAAAATGGCTCAAAATTCTTTGTTTAAACTGTTTTAAAAAGATTGATTTTTCCGTGTTTCCGGACGCGTCAACTGCTTTGGTTATTATTCCCGTAAGTGTAGTGCATATTTTTTCCTTGGAGATGGCGGTGATCTTCCCCCGCTGGATGGCGAGATCCGGTGCCGACCTTCCGTCGGCTAGCGAGGTTTCCCCCAAACCAGGACTCTCCCACCAGCGGGTCCCCGCCCCAGACGGGACAAGCTCTAAGCTCCCGACCGGTCTTCCGGAATATGTGGTAGTGTAGTGCATGTTAGTGTAAGTGTGTGTGTGTGAGGGGAGAGGACAGGACAAGGTGGAGGAACGAAAGATCGCGCGCGGTCCGCGGCCCGTTTTGTAGGGTACTGCTCTGGCATTTACCGGGTGTTGATTGGAGAACCCACGGAAAACTACCGATCAGAGCAGCCGGCCGCTAGAATTCTTCTCCAGACAGCGACTGAATTCGTCGAAAATCCTGCCGCCATAAGGACTAGAACCTAGGACCTCCCGATCAGAGGCGCTGCAGTGACATCAGTTGATGCACTGAGCAACCGCTCCCGGTTTAAACTTTGCCCTCAGATAGCGTAATGGACGCATAAAAATGGCGAAGATTTCTTCGATGAAATGAAAAGTCTCATTTTCAAAAATTGCAAAAGTTCAAATTTGTTTCGTCTTCCAAGCTCTACAATACAAAAGATTGAAAAAGTGATTTTATTACGAAAAAAAACCTTAGACGTTCAAACTTCATGTACGGTCATAAAGGGCTGAGTTGTTTTTCCGTAATTTTGCGTTTAATATGGGCAGTTTTAACTAATTATTTTCTCAAGAAAACAGTGCCAAATTTGTTAAACTTAAATTTTCTTATCGTATGTACCAAAGAGCTATGAGTATGTTGCTGGTTCCACTTTCGGCGAACTCTCAAAAATTGCAAAAAAGTATCATCGCAAAAGAAGAGTATTTAAAATGGGATTTTTGTCTGAAATGAAATCGGTTCTAAAATACCATATCTTTAAGGAAAGTCATGACATTTTCTTTGAAAAGCGTCCAGTTTTCCCGTAATTTCTGCTTGCATTTATTACAATTTATTATTTTTTTTTAAACTTATGATGCTACAACAGAATATACTTTCTCGTATTACTTCCAACTTTGATTTTTTTTAAATTCAAGAGTGCTCAGCAAATTATAATTACGCCATTCTTTTAAGCGTTGTTCTCTTCGTAGGAAAAAATAAAGAAAAACTTTGGAGCGGTTCTAAGAAAATAGTTCTTTATAAATTGCTTTAAATTCAAGCAGAAATTATGTAAAATTTACTCCTTTTCCCTCAATAAATTGTAGTACATGACATTTTTTAAGAGCTGATGTTCTAGAATAACTTTGTTCTTATTGTTGCCTCAAAATTAGTGATATAAATTCCCATTTCCCTACCAAGCAAATGAATTATGTATTAAAATGAAATACGCCTGTAAAAATTGAAATGCATCTTATCTAAATTTAAACACTTGGAATGGAAAGGATCTTGATTAGATAATCACGTGTCTGTAAGGGTGTCAATAATGTCAACGTGAGTACGTTTTTACTTGACTGGTTTAGTATTTGCGGGCGTGTCAACTATATCATTAGTCCCGTAGGTATAATAATACGATCTTTGCGGAGGGCACGGTGTTCCTCTCAACTGGAACGCGAAATGTGGCGCCGTCCTACACTTCAGCTTGCGGAGGCTTTCCCTCCACCAGATATTTCCCCGCAGGGGCAACGCTGTGGACGGGCCTCGCTCTTAGCTTCTAACTGCTCTTCCGACTCGTGTGGTTGTTAAGTGCAAGGAAGTGGAAGTGGATGTTTAAGGGGAAGAGGAGGTAATAAGGATGAAGGAGATATTGGTCCGCGAACCGTGAACCGATTATCAAGGTTCTGCTCCGGCATTCGGTCGGTAAAAGCTACCGATCAAAGCAGCCGGTCGGTAGAATTCTCTCACCTCAGACCGAGACTGAATTGGATCTAACTATGTTGTTAGTTAAAATCTGCCACCGTCGGGACCCGAAACGTATAACCTCCTGGTCAACGACGCTGCCGGGGAGACGAATGTTGCCACTAAATCATATCGGCCGATGGTAAGGGTAACGGTCAGCCACATAAATGAAGCTTCGAACATTGGTTAGAAGTCATTTAATTCACAATTTCATTATTAAACGCGCTCGGTACGATATCCAAACGTACAATTTGTAAATTTTTAGGACTTCAGCACATTGCACAGTTAACGAAAAAAATAATTTACAAAAATGTGGCTGATTAAATATCTAAGATGGATATAGATAAAAGCAAAAAACAATTTTATGGGTGGACAATTATCCGTCCATTATTTATTACTAATATGACAATTATTGTAGCTAAATACTAGGTATCTAATTTTGCTCAAAATGTAATTTAATTGGCTTACTGTCCATCAACGCGCAGTAAACTACGACATCTTGTTGTTTGATAAGCCTCTTTTCGAAAGCCATTCAAAATTCAGTGAATAATATTTGTGGGCAGTTGAGCAAAATCTGTTCTTTGAAAAGTGCCCGAGCAGTGTGGGGGCCGGAGCCGTGGCTCGGTCGGATGGCTCCGCGCGTGGGCTTCACCCCGGCCCCGCCCCCACCCCCGCCCCCGCCCCGCCCCCGCCCGATCGACCACGCAGCGGCCGCCCCGGAGGCAGACGCCGCTCCCGCTGGCCCACTTTCCTCCCTCCCCGCGGCGCGCCGCCTCAAAAACCCTGCTCCGCATGTTCTCAGCACGCGGCCTTCACTTGAGCAAATCGCCCCTCCCACACTGGCGCTTGGATGGAAGATTGATTAGTGTTTTCAGGCGTGTCAACTACTCTAGTTGGGCGGTCTTCGACGGTGTAACGGTTGGCGTATCGGACTGTTATTTAATTCAAACTCGATCGATGCCGTGGATTATTAAGGGCGAAAAACCCTTCGTACGCCTTCCTTCGGAGGGGAAGTAAAGCCGGCTGTGCCATGTTAGTAGATTTACTGCTTGTAAAAGATTCTCAAGCCTAAATGAAGCCTATAAGCGAAATTCAAATTGCCTGTTTCGTCGCCCAAATAATATCTGCTTTCTATCCTAGTTGGTGAAAGATTTGCATGGTCAGGCGGTAGAGCAGGCCTCATGGCCTGTCTCGCTACGTAAAATAAGGCATCAATTCAATTCAAATTCAATATAGTTATTAGTCTCAAAAGCGTAGTGCGTGTTATATCTCCCATGGTGGTGATCCTTGTTGGAACGTGAGATCCGGCATCTATCTACACGTCGACTTGCGGGGTTTTCCAATTTAAGGTATCTCCCCCAGATTGACATCACCCCAACCGGGACAAGCTCCAGGCTCTTCACTGGCCTCTCGACTTGGGTGTAGCGCATATATGTGTAAGTGTGTGTGAATGAGGGGAGAGGATAGGGTAAGGAAGAGAAGGGAAAGAGCGCGCGCGGTCCGTGGCCTGTTTGTTTAGGTTCTGCTCCTGCATTCGCGTGGTACTGACAAAAAAAACGAAAATCTCGACGTGAACAGGCGGCTATTAGAAGTCTCCTCCAGACAGTGGCTGAATTTGACCTAGCTATCTAGCTATTGTCGAAATTCCTTCACCGTCGGGTTCGAACCCTAGAACTGCCCAGCGCCCTGAGGAGGGAACGGCGATGCTGCCATTAGCTACGCGCTCTTTATTCACGAGACAATCGAGCTTTGTAGTCCCTTCGTATGAAGGCCTTGGGGCATACGTATTTGCCGAGACCATCTTGCCTTGCCATATTCTCAAACGCCAATTTATTTACTTGTACTGCACTATAAAAAGCTTCACTAGAATATTTAGAAAAAAATTGTTCCCCTTCTGATTTTAATTTAAATCTGTGCTAAAATGTATATTTCATCCGGAATTTCACAGATGAATTCTAAATTTGACAATAGAAAATCCTGAAATTGAAAACTATTAATGCATTGCAAATGACTATCCAGGAAAAAGATAAAATTGTCGGCGAAGGGAAATGAAAGATTCAGTATGTTAGCACAAACGACAACGATCATAAAACGTTTCCATTTTTGCAGTCCGAATGGTGAGGCGCGTAACATACCGAAGTCCAACTTTTGGAAGGAAATGTTTCGGAAAGATGACTTACTTCATAAGTGCCATCTTTAAGCGTTATTGCTTGCGTACAGAAAATTTCATTGAAAATTATAATTTTGGAAAATATTTTTGTTGAGCAAGTCGAAAACTGAAAATGTTGAACTTTTCTACTCCTTTAGAGATTATTGAAAATAGAGCTTCGTATTTATTTAGACACTGTGAGGTGCAGACTCGAACAGCATTATCTGTAGCAGCATCTCAGCGACGAGCGGCTGCAAAGAGACCTGCAATCGACCGCTTTGCCGCCTTCGGGGGTTAACCGTTATTGCAGTCGCCGCCAACGTCGCCTCTTTCATTCCCTCAGACACTTCCGAAGGCGATGCTCTCAGCGGATGACGACTTCTGCACTGAACAGCCCATAGATGGCACAAGTGGCTCTCTCCTCAAATTAAATGACTTTAAACTTGTTGCTGCGTGGCAGGCGGCGCCACCGTGCAACAGGTGTAACTGGACCAAGAAAGTGTTCCAAAACTCGTAACATGAAGCGCAAAATTACAAACCCTCTGTCATACAATTTTTTTTCTGACAAAGTATTGAGTCAGATAGCAAATTACTTTACTCCCAATTCTGCTGTACTACATTGTACGAGAGCACGCTATTGAAAAATATCGTATAGGACGAAATCGGACAGAGCTGGTATTTCTAGTAATTCCGCATTAATTTAAAAACGTCATTTTCATTATTTACAGAGACTTATTAATGAATTGGATATCATCTTTATTTATACTCCAGTGTTTCTGAACTTATTAGGAATATATTCCTTAAATAAACAATGTGTATTGAATGAGAATAAAAACTCTAATTAAAAATTAATTTGCATAAAAATATTTGTCTGTAATAACAGTAACTTATTAGTGCGTTCTGAAAAGGAATCAAACAGTTGAACTGAGGAAGCTGTATCCAAATCACGTGACTATTCGTGACAGTTACCAATAAATAAACCCATGATATTCACATTTCTCAATAGTAAATTTTATTAATGATTAGGTAATTCCTTGGAATGGTTTCTCTCTTTTATTACCAGATAAATATTTTATTTCATTGTCAGGGGCTTCGAAGAGAGATAGCCCTGAGTCGGGCCTCCCCTAGCCCATGCCTAAATGAAGCACTACAAGGGACAGTCACCATTTGAACTATGGATCAAGGTTAACGCCTAAATTCGATGAAGAATTCAGAGTTCATAGATACATAAAAACTTCACAATTTCAGCTATTTGTAGTACAGTTGAATAATATGGTATATAAATTAACATAGGATGATTTGAAAACGTCAAATGAACTTTCGTGCATCAATAGTGTATTTATAAAATTAATTTTATGTGGGTTTTGATACTCAGAGTAGCCTCTACTTGAATAAAAGGAGGCGAAAAGCTCTAATGAAAAAATGCAAAGATATAATCCTTTTTGATGTGCCATCTTTAAATATACTCTTAATAGAAATAAAATTAACTTTCCATATTCATGTGTACCAACGGTTCTTTTACTTGCTGCGGACAGTCGACACTTGTAAATGCATTTGCTATTTCCTCATCGTGACAAGCGCAAGTCGACACTTGTAAATGCATTTGCTATTTCCGCATCGTGACAAGTTAAAAACGAGCGCTCAGACAAGTGACATCTTGGTTGCGATGCGTGATAGGATTTAACGGAGCCTTTATTTTCATTTTCATGAGATACACTATGAATAGGAAAACTACATTATACGGATGTATGTAATCACGTGTGCCAAATTAAATGTCAACAACGAAATCTTTACAAGAGGAATGGAACCTAATGTAGGAACAAACTATTTTCGTTGTAATTAAAAAAGTCCGTATTTTTTCCTTCCGTACATACATACTTATTACAATATTTTCTCTTTACTGCGGATTAGCAAAAAATGTTTGTTTAAGCATTTAGCACCCTTGCATTTTGTTCACGAATAAACGTATTGACATTATTGGGGGCTTGAAGTTTGTTTATTTATTTATTATATGGGTTATTTTGCGGGTACACGGTCATTGGCCATAGTACCGCTCTCAAATTTTCAACCCAGGCTTCCTTTGCAGCCAACCCCCGGCGCGTGTCTAGTGGACCTTTTCCGAGCAGGTTAGCCTCGCGGGCAACCCCTGATGCACCCGGCGTGATTCCCTTTCCTCCGCGAGATGTTGGTCTCAGTTAACTACATCCGAACTCTCTGGTTGTGAGAACGTGAGATCTCGTTAGGATAGAAATTGACAAGCATGACATGGCCACTGTGGGATTTGCAGATGGGATCGAATCCGCGCACTGGGGGTTCGGGAGTCAATAAGCTAACCACTCGCCTCCGAGGCGCTCCGGAGATTGAGGTAATTGGTTTTTATGAGAACGAAAAATAGTATCCACACTCATCACAAAAACATTGTATTCAGGATTAACTATCATTTTTACAGGAAGGTAGGTGGTACTACACATAAGAAATTATTACATTTTTCGCATTTGTGGCGCCATTTATTGCAGTGCACGGCTACAGAATGTAGGAGATGCTCAGGAGGCTTTACCATAGAGGTCTGACCGACTCCTGTTAAAACAGCTTCTACATATTTGTACCTGCTGCCGCGCGGTTACTTTACTAGTTTTTGGCTTAGTTCAATTTGATACATTATAAAACGAGGATGTAATTAATGGATGGGTATTAATACACGAATGTGATATTACGATACGAGAGAGGATCGAGCGAGTATCGTAAACTTCACACGAGTGTATTAATATCCATTACATCGAGTTAATACGGTACTAATTCTATGACTTTTGTAAGTTAAATATTTATTTTGAATCCTTTCCTGGTAATTGACATGCAGGATTCAGCCTATGCCATCTAGCGGACAGCTCCCTCCCTTCCTTTTCCATGCTGCCGCAGGTGGCTGCGGTTACCAGTCCGCCTGAGAGGGAGTACTGCTCTAGTCAAATAGGATCAAAGTGAAATTACAATCCAATTTATTTTAAATAATATTTCACGAAAAAATACTAAACAAAAAAAAAAAAAAACTGACAAGCATAATATAATATCAAATGCAATTTTAATGTACACAATCGAACGAAACATTTACTATATGCTTATAGAACCTTTTTTCAATTATTAATTGTCAATACTTGATTTGTAAACTTCTCTGTGATTTGTCAAGAACCTGTAGCATAATGAAATCTGTATCGTAATGAGTGTCATTATGAAACTGGTTGAAGCCATCAAACGAGAGACACTCAAATAAACACACTTAGAACTAAAATGCTTTTACTTCTTTTGTTTTTTAATTTTCTCTGGAAGGATTATTGTAACACAACTGTGTATGATCTGAAATATAAATAATACTAAATAATAAAATAATATCAAGGGCGGGATAGTAAAAACATATTGTAATGCTTTGAAGTTACTATATACTACTTTAAACTAGTTTTTCCTTCCTAAACTAGTTTTTCCTTCCTTGTCTTGTGCACTGGGACCGAAATATTAACATTTCTGATATTTGTTTTCGATTTTTCACAATTCAATGTGCATTACCTGAGATTGAAACACGAAAGTATGTTTACAGAAAAGACAACTCCAATACAATGACGTACATCACAGGTGTATATTATTGAACACTTGTTGGGGATTCTTTCATTTAATTAAATTTTTCCTAAATATGTTCAATTAATCTTCCTTTGATATTTACTCTTCTTAATATATGTTTCGGTAAACTACGTCTATCAATGAACCATGAACATGGCAGTTGATATTCCTCCGTTATTTTAGTATTAAAATGAGTCGTACATGATAATTTGTTTTATAGTGTTTCTAAGTGTCATTCTCTTTAATGTTATTTCTGTGCCTACAATTTGTTCTAATTCATTATTAAATTAGATTATCCTCCCCTGTATTTATTAAATGGTGGCTCAAATCACCTACACTGTGAATCAAACCTCTATCACAACAGGAGATTTGAGTTTTATATGATACATTATTTGGCAGATTCCAATATCTGAAAAGGACAATAATTTTTATAATAACTACAACTATATGACCTGCCTTTACATACCAGAAACTTGCTTATGATGAAAAGGAATGGAGGGAAAGAGAATAACACCTCCACTACATGTTAGTATGGCGTCAGGCCGCTACGCGTGTCTTGTACACATGCGTCCAGACGACGCAGAATGGAGTTGCGGAAGTCTCAACTGAAGCCTTGTATGCTCAAATGGAAGCTGCTAGCATTGGACTATCACATTTCTTACAGATTGGTTGGTAGGATGGAGTACTGATCGCTCGCTCTAAATCATCCCAAATATTCTCGGTGTTGGAGAGGTCTAGATATACGTCTAGCCATGACAGAATATTCGTACTTGCAAGGCACGCTCTGAAGGAGGCAACGGTAAGAGGATGAATTTCATTTTTGAAACAGGACGAGGCCGTGGCCGTTCACGATTGACAACGCCAACGGTTGGCGAACCTCCTGAACACACAGTGTGGTTGTTACGGTTTCCGTGAGAAACACTGCAGGCGCATAGGATATCGCGCCTCTCACCGTCACGTGATTCTGTGATAGGGACATGTGATAGATGACCACAATTTTTTCATCGTGGCGCACCCGCGTGCGCCTCCAAGCACAGAGCCCATGGCCGTCGCCACTGAGGAGGCTCGCTGCCAGTGTGCTGGCCACGTGTCCGTGCTTCCGTCCGCCAGGCGAGAGTGTGGCGCCGCTTCCGGGGTGTGAGTGGCAGGGGTCGTAACAGCCGGCGTGCACCGCCCAGCGGCGTGGAACTGCCTGCTAATGGTATTGGTACTTCAGAACGAGGCGTAGCCGGCTGCACGGCCCGCTATCGTTGCCGTTGAATCTGTTCGTGCGTGACGGCCAATCTGTACTTTATCCCTTCTCGTCAGGAGCGCATCCATCAAGTACGAGTAATCTGGGGGGGGGACAAATTCAGTTCGGCTTCTAAGAATTTTTGAAATAATATTTTTAGTTCTCAGCTTGGAATAAAAAAAGATATGTATATTCATAATGGTGCTCAGTTTTGATGATATCTGCATTTGGCAATTATTTCGAATAAATTGAGTAAAATAATAAAATAAATATGCTTGGGGGGGGGCATGGCTCCTGTGGGTACACCACTGCTCCTCCTGGTGTGTGGCAGTCGTTCGGATTCTGCAAGTCGTGCATGCATGCCTTCCTCTAAACATTGCCGCCAACAGCGGGCGGTAGTGCTGGCCGTATGACCGGTGTGGCGCGCAATGCATAATGCATCCTCCCACACCTCTGGATGTGGCCCGTCTCTAACGCTTCCAACGGAGCAACCTGCTATTAAACTCGTCGCCTAGGCATGCTGCACGTGAAAGTGATGCTCTGAAGTTGTTGCAATGCCTGGCATGGCCGTTGGGTCTTCATGCCTCCTCCGGTGTGCCCGACGTCATGCCCCCATCCTCTCAGTCAGTGAAAGCTAAATCATTGGCTTAGCTGATGGTGTGCAATATATTCGCCTGATTTGCTGCAGTTCGTTTGAGGTTGCTCTTTGTATTCAATTAGACAGCCCTATTAGTTATCAACATCATCATTATCATCTTCATAATCTTTAAAGGTTTAGGTTGTTTTATTTTTTCCTTTCAGCTTTTTAGGAGTCGCCTAACATTTTGTCCATCCAATAGCGTAACGCAGGGTTCTACTCAGTTACCCCTTTTCTTCTAATCTCAACATAAGTTTGTAATAATAATCCCTAAACGAATCAATTGTTTCTCTTTACATCTGGCATGTTTAGGATGGATTTTATATAATTATTTCTCTTCTAAGCCATTATTGTAAACTCTGGGGAAAACTGTGTGACTTAGACTGATGGTCTATATTCCACACAAACAGAAAAAATGACCATGCCTCCACTTTTCTAATACGCCATTCGCGTAAGTATATACTTTGGCACGACAGCTCCTTGATAGCTAAGGCCGACCAGTGGCATCCCGGCCTTGCGGCCATGAGTTGAGAGGTATGTGTGGTTAGCACATAGCAATCCCTACACCGTATGTCTAGTGTTCTCAACCTGGGAAGTGAGCTTTCTCATCGTCACACAGCAACGGATACTAGACATTGCAAGGAAATTTTAATTTAGTTAATTTTTAATTTTTGCCCCGGCCGGGAATCGCGCCGTGGAAAGCGAGCACGCTAACCAACGAGCCACCGAGGGCACACGCCATTTCAGGTAGTTTCGGGTTTTCCTTTTTTAACATAATGGTATCAATGAATGGTTCAAATTTGTGCATTAATTTTCAATGTCGCGTTCCGAGAACATAGGGAACGATCATTTGAATTACTATATTCCCTACTGAATTCTAGAAGCAACAATGCCATCTCACCATTCGCACAAAGGATCAGGGAAACTGAGAAAAAACGTCATTGTCCCAGAAACTGAAGTACAATTCTAGTCACAGGCTTATTTAGTATTTTAGAATTTTACAATCCAAATGCAAACAAATGCTCTCAAAATCATTCTTAAAGTCAACATTAATTTCTTTTTTGTTACTCGACATAGTCTATAATTGTGTAGAGTCAGTTATGCTGCACAAAAGAGTTTACTTGGCGTTTCAACTTGTGGATCGATTACAATCATTGAATGCCATTTGACATTCTGTTGTAAAATAATGGACCTATAATGAATGTGAACTTGTAGTGAGCTGTTGATACTGAATCTGATGAATATATTACTACGTCGAGTGTTGCCGTTATTGACTGAAAATTGTATAGTCGTCTGTATTAACTGAAAATATGTTCCCACCCCTGAGTAATTCATTTCTGACAAAAACCACTGATCCTAAAATCAAGAGGCACGACAATGGCAAAATTAGTAGCTTATTAAAGAGATACAGGAAACACATGGATGGTATCTGCAAAAAATTATTGTACGAATAATAAGCAGTCTAAAAGTCTGGAAGGTACAGAATCTGTTTTTCTAGAATGTGATGCCGTATCTCAGAGGGGGGAATGAGCATTTGTGAAATGTACACACAAGCAGTATGATAGCTGACTGAATTTGTAAGAATTCTGAATGCGTAGCATAATGAACATGAATTTAATAAATTAAATTAATGAAAATTATTTAAGTGGTCGTTTAATTTAAGGTATGATTGAATTGAGAGACCCCAAAGTTTTGGTACCTCAACATCAGTCAATGGCATATCCTTTTCAATGGGGTTAACAATTGTTTATTTGAAATGAAAAACACAATTGAAACAGTTTTCACTTCGTTTACTGTTAAATTGTAACTACGAAACCAATTCGAAAATCTGATATTGTACTATTTATTGTTGCTTTATTGCAAAGAATATTCGTATCATAGTAAAAAGAGAACTGTTAGAGCAGGGGCTCCCGACGGGGTCGGTAGCGGTCCCCTGGGGGTCAATAAAATTTTGAAGGGGGTCAGTGATGATCAAGGGATTGATTGGGGCACTGTAGCCGAATATGAACAGGTGATTGTTAGGTATATTCAAGTTACCATTGATTACAAAAATATTGAATCAACATGATAATTAACTTCTTTCTGACATAGAGCAACAAATTATATAAATTACAAATTCACTTTTCTTATTTTGTATCCGTTATTCATCCTTAGGATTAGGGAATAGCTAGGCTGGTGCAACCGGTACATCGCATCTGTTCACCGAAATAAGGGAACCTTAATAAGGATTCCCGCGAGCGGATATATGTAAGGAATAAAACGAATTGGACTCCATGCTTATTTTCTCCATTGCTGCCATAATATGGCACCAGCCATATTATTACTATATACCAATTACATTTTAAACCCTTAATATCACGTTCTTTGCAGATAGGGGCCCCATTTCGACTTTCTACACTAGGGCATCCCGGAACCTAGCTTTGTAACTGCTTAGGATATATAGAAAGCTGAAAAAAATTGAATATCGTTTTGAAAAGGTAATTTTAATGACGGTGAAGACGAGCGTATGTGTAATTCATCATCATCATCATCATTATTATTATTAATATTATTACTATTATTAATATTATCATTATCATTATCATTATTATTATTTGTTTTGTTTTGTTGCTCTATGTCAGAAATAATGCTCGCTGCAAAACGTACTGGAGAAAAGACCATTTATTTTGACCATTTTAAAACACTCAGCATTTTGTAACAATTGCACAACCAATGAAGGTCAGCTTGAAACTCAGCTAATCAGAAGTGGAAGCGTCCATTATTGAAAATTTAGATATTTGTCAAAGTATTGGTGTACCACATTATAATTTACCGTACATACTTATAACAAATAATTGAACATAAGGCTGTAAAAAATAACAAACAATAAAATAAGGAGGTCGATGGGACCAACAATTCTTTGAAAATGGGTCGATGAATGAAAAAGGTTGGAAATCTCTGTTAGAGAGAACATTTTCTTTCTTTTTTACATAGCACGACGTGAAATTATGTTTCAGGTGGCGGTGTTCTGGCAACCATGGAGCTGGAAAATCTTTATAAAAGATACTGTGTGCGACTGAAGCATGCCCTGTTTGTATCCTGCTTGACTATTTCCTCGGTCAGTTGTGCATGTATGCTTGTCATCACACTTTGTCTTCAAAGCCATGTGAGTACACACTTCTCGGAATTCATACTTGCCTAATGTTATACATGATCATAATGAGATGCAAATTTTGAAATGAGAAATTTATGGATACTGAATTCAAGTTATATTTTATGTGAAAAACATAAGTAGTTCCAAATTGGAATGTAATCAAATACAATGAAAATACTTTGGATTTCATACTACTAAACTAGAAATAAACTTGTGAACTGATGTTCCTATAAGAGTTTAAAAATGTGAAAATTAGGGAATTCATTTCATTTGCATGTCAACAACAGTTCTCAGTGCAATGTTCAAAATTTGTTATCTACTTTGGGCGAGAAGATGCCCTCGTCGTTAGAACAGTTATTTTCAACCATTTTGTTTCGTGATTTTCCTTTCGACCGAATTTCGTTGTCTATTCTACACAAAAATGTGAATACAGAATGTCTGAGAAAAAATGTAACAACCTTCTTGAGCATGAAGATTGTCAAAAAATTATCATCTTCGACACGTGATGATGTGGTGAAAAATCTCATATAACAAAGTTAGAAATGTGACATTTGCCACTGATTGTTGGGCAACTTCTCTTGCACTGGGGTTCAGCAGGTCGTGTTCCAGCAGTGGTGGGAGACGAATGTCTTACCAATCTGAAGTAAATGTCATCTCTGTAACTTCGTTAAATATCTCCCAGCACTGAAAAAAGTGATCATCTTAGAGCTCTTTACATGCTCTAAAAGTGTGTAACTTTTTTCTCAGACACTCTGTATAGAGCAAGACACCTCGAGAGCAAGAAACTACTTTATTCCCGTGCAAACGATGAAAAATGTACATTCCTATTTTGCTAAAGATGCGTATCGAATTAAATCCACACTGATACAGCTGTCTCCGCTGCCAGAACAGAGCTATGATGGAGTGGCGGATCAGTGGCAGTCAGTGTGATCCATGGGAAGGGAAGAAATGCCACCCAAAGACGATGAAATTGTACAAAAAACAGAATATTACTAATTATACAAATGCATTAGAACCTACATTATTTTATCATCCCTTAATCGGATCAGGTAGTTACAAGTGTGTGCAAAGTATTTTGAAATTCTCTAATAATTTCAATTTTTTAAAAATAAAAGTAATTGCATTTGTACAGGCTTCAAAATCTTCAAAATCATTTTCTTCAAATTCAAGCCGCACTTTCTAATGAAAAACTTGAGTAATTTTTACTCTTACAGGGAACTACTTTAAACTTATTTTTAAAGGAACATCAATTTGCTAGTCTACGGTTTGCATTTTGGTGGAGTAAATGAGGTAGACAATTTTATTACTTTCTTTGAAAACAGAAATAGTGCTGTATTAATTAATGATAATTAATAAATTGATGTATTTATCTATTTTTATATTTATTTTTTGTTAATTTAAAGTTTATGAATGGCCCTAAAGTGCTCAGAATAAATGTTATTAACTTCTAGGGCATGAAAGGGGTGAAATTAATCGCTTTTTGAATGTGAACATGGTGTGCAGTGGCAGGTACACGTTCTGATATAGTCAAAGAGATTTCGTCAATATGCCAAGCACCTGAGGAAAACGAATTGCCAACCGATCTGAGCGAATGTCACATGTGTAACTTCGTACTATAAAATTTCCCACCACTTGCTGATTGTCAAAACGTGATGTTGGTCCCTCCTAGAAGTTTGTAACGTTTGTGTGGAGCGCAGAGCGAGCGCGTGCTGCCGGTGGCGGCGCTGGGGGCGATGGCGGCGGCGACGGCGGCGCTGGGCGGCGCGTCGGCGGCGGCGGGCTGGAGCGCGTGCACGCAGCGCTGGGAGGGCGCGGCGCTGGCGGCGGCGCTGGGCGCGGCGGCGGCGCTGGGCGCGGGCGTGCTGGCGCTGGGGTGGGCGGCGGCGCCGCTGCCGCTGTTCGCGTTGCTGCTGGCCCTGCACACCATGCTGCCCGTGCCGCGCGCGCTGGCGCTGGCCGTGGGGCTGGCGCTCACGCTGCTGCACCTGGCGCTGGCCGGCGCGCTGCGCTCCTTCGCCGACCTCGCGCTCTTCGCGCGCCAGGTGCGCTCCCGCTCAGCAAACACCTTCACACTAATGCAGCCATCTTTACCTTTGGGGTCTTTAAAGAGAAATAGCCGCAGTGCTTTCGACAATACAATTTCATTTCCAAGTGCAAATGATTCTGCTGGCCCAACGCAAATTTAAATTTGCATTCCTTTTTAATCCGTGAGTTTCCTGTGATGGAATAGATAGATTGCCACTCATATAACCATATAATTAGGTTATTTAACAAAAACAGAATGCTCAAAATTAGCCCATTGTTCGGAATTCTTGGGTCACAGCATTGTGGCTTCTGCAAAGTGACATTGCCTTAAAATTTAAATTTTTTGAGATAATCCTGATATTATAAATTATACCAATAGATGATTTCAATAATATAATAAAACATTACTCTTCATACTTTTATTCGAGCTTAAATAATAGATATTATTGAGGGATCATGACTGAGATTTTTTAAAATAAAATTCATGTATAAGAAGACCTCTAAAAAGGTTAGATGATACTTAATTAGCGGTTATTTGATAAATCTCTGCAAAATGTGGATATTTCCACTACCAAAGGAAAATTTGACTGGTCAATAAAAAAATCCCAATTTATAGATCAATGGTACACGAGATAATATAAGTGTTTACGGTGATATTATTATGTCGTTAGTATTAAATGCATAGAAATAAGCTAATGTTCCGTTTACTAGCAAATCTAGCATGTAGCATCTTACTGGCAAACGTAAATTTACATAAGTTAATGTGTCCCCCTATAGCTCAACATTTACAGTTTTCAACTGCTTTTGTCGTTGAATTAATAAACATTCATGAAAAAATCAAGTTGAAAAAATTCACAAAATGAGAAAATGAGTTTCCAAAGTTACCTTTGATGACCAACGAAACAACTTGCAAGCAGACTTGTAAAAATCAATATTTTCACCAATCGTGAGCGTATCTTTTTTATCTTTCAGGTCAAGTAACCCCGATAGTCTAAGTATCCTCGAATACGACTGTTGATAGAAATTCAGTGCATAATACATTTAGTTAGAGTTGTATGAACGTAACTATACTAGTTTTACACAATATTTATTTTAACTATTTTTTTCCAACTACTGTGCTTGGGAAACAAATGACTCCCATTGTAACTTTACACCACAAAACACATATTCAATCGTTTAAAATTAATCTTTAAGTGTTCATTCATTGTTACACTTGTTTTGTCTCTTTGCTACACTGGTCATCTCCTCGCAACGACCTACTGTGTGGTCTATTACGACTGTGTGCATTTTTTAGCAATGGCCGTATTCAAAGCGTCACAACTTCTATTACCTATCCCGTACTATCCCTGCCCTCCAGAGGTCCGTGTTTCGGTCATAATGCTGACTCCCCTCCCTTTGCGCACACAAACTATTTAAGGTTGCTCCTCTCAACCACTGGAACTCTGCCTATTGCTTCGAGCGGGAAAACCCTCCATCACATTTCCCAGCACTTGATGTCTGTTCTAAAAAAAGGATAAACGTTGGTAGAAACATAAACACGAGCTGAGACCTAACGTTTTGGTTAGTCAGAAAGCACTACGCAGGTGGTGGATCTTGCACTCCCTCACTCGCCCAGTCCGTCGTGGTAGAACAATAGCACCGTTTCACGACTGAAAGTGACTGTGTGTCCCTGAGCCATGAAAACTGCAAGGACCTATCTCCTAGGGCATTGAGCATGCAGTATATGAGCCACCAAAAATATTATTTTTGATAACTCTATTGCTTTTTTTTATTTTTGCGTGTGTTTTAGACCTTCCAATTTCTGCCCTTAGCCAAGGGCGTATCATTTGAAATGATCTAAAGAACCAAAGAGCAACATTTAATTCTTATGAAATTGTTTTCATTCTTTTTTGAAGGCGTTTTCAACTATTTCTCCTTTTTATGGAGCCTCTCTCATTTAGAAACGCCTATGAAATGTAGGTCCCATAACCCACGTCTTTATGTAGCACTGTTACATAATATTCTTGATTGGTTCCTTAGATTTAAAGCTGTTCATTATAGTGCGAGTTGTAAAGAGCGAAACACGTTCCAAAGTGAATCAAACAACGACGATAAAGGATCAAAATAAGACCAACTTAAAAATCACACAGAGTAATTATTACACAGATCACAGAGTAAAAATCACACAGAGTAGTTAGAGGCGGTGATTGAAATGGACTAATTTAAGTTAACAAGACTAAGTTAAGTCACTAATTTAAGTTAACAAAACTTATCTACTTTTCATCGCCCCTTTAAAAAATTCTGCCTTTATATAGTCTGCCATCCCTTCATTTTATAATTTGTGCATTATTTAATTAATGTACAATAGAAAAGAACACAATAGAAATTTATAACTGATTTGTTCTATGAAAACCGAAGTAGTATAGGGCAAAACAATATATAGGATGTTGCAATATCTGTGGTTAACTACATTTACACTGAGTAATATTTTAAATATGTATCTTGTACTATATTTTACTTTAATACTAGATTTTAATATTAGACTAAATGTCCAATATTATTAATAATTTAAAAAATCAGGTTAGCGTGGCTCTTCCGACGTGTATTTTCATGTTGAAAATATTTATTTGGTTAATTTATATTTATGATCTGGGCTGTCCGGGTGACGCCGCGTCGAATCGAAGGCTGGGGTGCCGACGTTTCGACCGACATATCGCGGTCCTCTTCAGGGGCAGTACAGCCCTGAAGAGGACCGCGATATGTCGGTCAAAACGTCGGCACCCCAGCCTTCGATGCGCCGTCACCCGGACCGCCCAGATCATGACTCTGGCCGCGGAAGCCTACGATATCATAATTTATATTTATATATACTTATTAAGTTCATAATAAAAATACACTTTAAATACCGCACAGTTGTCTGGCTTGTCTATCCACGGGCATTAAAATGAAGCACATGAAAAAGTATCGATAGAAAAAAATAGCCTTGGGCATAAAATAAGTTTTTTGTCTCATCACAAAATTAGTTTTATTTGTCGTCAATAGTCGTAATGGTTCGTGCTAGAAAAGCATTTTGATAGTTTACAGCATTTGACCAGTGTATGTGACGTAAACCCTCAAAGCAACAACAAAAAAACTTTTTTTCTACAATTCTTCCTGAATATTATAGAAGAACTTGAGTAAAAGTAACGCAAAACGATTTATCTCGTGGAGAGGAAATGAATCAACTATGATTACCTCTGTAATGAAGTAAACCCTGCCAAAATGCGTTTTAGATGCTTAACTCTCTCATAAAACACGTTTTGTTTTCGAGAATTCTTAGAATGTTGTGGAAGGATTCGTCAAAATGATCAGTTTCCTTGTCGACAGAGATGCGTAGAACGACAGCTCCCTTGCCCGTGATAGTGAATGGGAAGCCGTGAAAAACGAAGGGACAGGCTCTGACAGTCTGTATTAATGACCACAATTTAAAAAGTAAAATGTCATTATTTTGAATGTTTGCTATTTAAAAAAATAGCTATTATTGGCAATAAAAATCTTACCACTTGTTTATATTTTACAAGTTTAATCGATTATAAAGTAGAATGAGAATTATCCCAGTCACGGATAATAGAGACTCTGCGTTATCCAAGTCAATCATGAGAAAAAAATCCATTGAAAAAGTCGGATCTTCTGCAACACAGGTAAAACGACACGCTCTTGAAACAAAATGGTGTCCCCAAAACGCATCAAAGACTTTTAGGAATATAATTTTGTTCTTTCAAGATCAAACATGTTCTAAATGACAGCTGTGTTGGTCGTGTGGCTACTGAAATATTCAAATATTGCCTTTACTTTTTGACTTCTTATATACTGAATTTTTGACGACTTTTCTAACTTTTCTCCTATGTACTCTCTAACAAATTGTAATTGAAATCGCTCGAAAAGTGGTTGAAGTAGCCGCGTTTGATTGTTCAACGAAAGAAAGAAAATATTTTTTTACACGAGCAAAGTCTTCTATGAGCCCCTTACCGTATCGATATCCGTATAAAAATTATATCTAGGGCGAAGTATGGGTAATGTTTGGAGTAGCCGATTCATTTGCACATTCGCCA
Organism: Teleogryllus occipitalis; assembly: GCA_011170035.1. Taxonomy (NCBI): domain Eukaryota; kingdom Metazoa; phylum Arthropoda; class Insecta; order Orthoptera; family Gryllidae; genus Teleogryllus; species Teleogryllus occipitalis. The sequence continues at coordinate 96,297 of BLKR01002752.1, forward strand.
GATGCTGTAAAGCAGTACGAATAATTGAACGGATCATTTTGGATTTCATTCGGCTGTTGCCATCAGCTACAGATCGCTGGCTAAAGGAACGTTATTGTCTGAGTGTCAGACGTGATTTACAAACACAACGTTGTCTTTGCAAGGCAAAATTTTCAACACATTTTGATGCGAACATACAATACAAGTTGCGAAAGCCGTAATATCGATGCCGACTTGAAAATGCGTTGGGAAGCCCCATCAGATATATTGAGTGGGGTGAGGTTAAGTTAGATGGTATCAGATAAATATAAATTTACGACTGACACGATGGAGCTTGAAACTGTACGCCTTGTCTCTCACCAGTCTTAGAAACTGCCAACGTGCCGTGCGATCTCTGGTTTGTTGCTTATTTTCTGCCATTATCCGTCTCCGCATACTTCACCTGCCCTAACCACCTCGTGTTTGCTAATTTCCACTTTATCCTACTCAACTCAAAATTATACTTCGAAGACTTTCCTACTTCAGAATTTATCCACTCATTGTGGATAATGTAAAAATTAACCGGATAATTCTCGAAGTAGGTAGATTCGGTTATTATCAATAAGATATTCAGAATGTCAAAATATTAACAGATTGAGATGGGAAAATAAAGAAATCATTTTATTTAAAAAAAGTAATTTCTAAATTGAAAAAAATTCTCTTAAAAATTTATTTTACAAATCCGCCTAATTATCAAATGTTTATCTCATAATTTTGAACTATAATTGTTGATCATAGAACCTGACGAATTATCTTACATATTCTAGAAATATCGCACGTCTAGCAACACTAAAATTCGAATAATTGTACTATGGCGGCAAAATTCAACTCTTAATTGTCGATACAGTTATACTTCTCTTGTTTCCAAGACCACGATAACACGATCCTTCAATCTATATCGCCTTCTTCTATTGACAGACGGGGTTCAACTAGCTTAATCTGAATTTCTGTTCTCCAAGTTTGCCGGTATACTTAACACAAATACGTAGTCAAGTTGGGCTACATTTCTTTGATGTACTGGATTAACATACAACGTAAGTCAGGTTCACCTGTCGGTAATTTGGAATGTCTCCTTAACATCCACGTAAATCAGCTCTATCTAATATTTCAAGCCTGAAGGAATGCATAATACTTATTGTTTTATGTGACAGCCATTAATCACATTAGGTACGGAGGAATGGTTTCTCAATGCTGCAGAATCTTTGCGGGAGTGTATTGTGATGAATATACTTTCTCATGTTGTAACAACTACGTACTGTAACGATTATGTAATATTAGAATACTCGCTAAAGCCGTGTGAACGTTTCGCTGCCTTACACTCGACTGCGTATGCTTTCACAGTTAGCGACGGGTTACTGCACTTGGGGATCACCTCTTTGACCTAAGACACGTATACCTCTGCGAGTGTTCTCAACCAGAAAGAGATACATAACAATACACTGAATTCCATGGCATAAGTGTTATTTTTTCTATGACTTTTGAAAGTTTAAAAATTAAAGAGAAGTATATTTATGGACACGTCTGAGTCTGGTATTTTCATCGATCTCGTGACCTAGTGAAAACATTGTGCCACATTAAACTCGTAATTCTAAGCCTTTAAGCTCAAATCTCAGATGGAGTTCACATCTTTTCTTATTGGAAACACTCGCAGAGGTACGTATTCAGTCAAAGATGCGATTTTCAAGTGCAGTAACCCGTAGCTAACCGTGAAAACACGTAATCAAATTCAGTGAAATATTGGCAGGAGTTCAGCAAGTATTATAATATTACGTATTATTTTCAAATAACACGAAAAAGCATATGCTTTTGTAGCACCACTAGTTTCTGCTTTGTGATTCTTATAGAGATTGAAAAAGCCGAATGCATTCTATTCTCTTAGCTTTCACTAAATATTCTTCCATGAGCGTAACAGCGAATGCCAACTCTTGCAAAACTTCGGAAAATCCACAACCTTGTGGGCATGAGAGAATATAGGACGTGAGAGAATTGTATCATAGTATCTACTGAGAAAGCAGTGTTAGTTTGAGATTCAGCCTCCTCACCATACTAGGAAAGGTTTACTTTCAAAACTACAGCAATATCTACAACGTGTCTCTGAGGACGTTTGTTCACTAGCTGTTTCAGAACAATGACTTCAACTTTTCCTACCGGACCCAGGGGTCACTAAGCAACCCACACTCACGCATGTGGCGGCCACTTACAGTAAAAGACGTGCGCTCATGGAACATTCCCTGAGGGAAAAAAACAATATACAATTCCGTGCCTCCGATTTCCCTTGGGCTCGTGCACACATTCAAATAAATATTCGTATTTCATGAATTTATAAACGCGGGAATTGTTCACATCTTGCAACATATTAGCGATGTCAGTGAAACTGGCTTTTCATGGTGCCACTGCTTCATTATTCTTTTGCTTCCAGTAATGTTACCCTTTAGAACTTGAGAAATTTGTAAAATAGATTGTAGTACAATGTGGAATTTTGCAGAATACATGAAACAGTAACACATAATGACCACGCAATGTATTTGTTTTTCCTACAGTAACTGGGCAACCTGTCCACCACTGGAGCAAAAGAGTTGTCATTCGACGCGTCTCGGTCTACAGTTTTGTTTGAAGCGACATGTACGCAAACAGGGGTGCATGTCGCTCCAAACTGTCACTATCTTCCCAAACTGTCACTGTCCAATCAAACTGTCACTAACTTCCCAAGAAGGATAACTGATGAATGCGGGGATGATAGGGAAGTTGGGGGCGATTTGTTACACAGGTAAAGTGGGTATTTACTTCAAGCTTGAGAAGCTTAGAAATTATGACTGATTCAAAATATCACTTACTTCGTGATGATACTTCCCTGGTTAAGATTCTTTCCATGTTGAAAGCAATTACTCAATTATAATCCGAATTGAGGGGAATTCAGCGGTGACTTTCGCCAGTATTCAGTATTTCAACAATCGCAAAATTTGACTTGTGTTGATGTGTTTTTCTTGTGTAACGCATGTTGGTTCCGTTGGTATGTCTGCGTCCACTGTGCGGCAGTGGGCGGCCGAGGCAGTGTTCCTAGCGTGCGCCAGCGGCACGGGCCTCTACTACCGCCACATGACGGAGGCGGCGCACCAGCGCACCTTCGTGGGCACGCGCCAGTGCATCGAGTCGCGCGTCAAGCTGGAGTGCGAGAAGGAGCAGCAGGAGCAGCTGCTGCTCAGCGTCATCCCGGCCTACATCGCGGCGGAGGTGAGTCTCTGCATTTGCGTTCGGTGTTTGGCAGGCAGCGTTTGATAGCCAACCGACCAAGCGCCTCTGTTCGGAGGGTCACGACTTCCAATCCCGTCTTTGGGATGAATGATAACCTCAATGTGCTTGTGCGTATGTGCGCTTGGGTGTATGTGGATGCGCGTGTGTGTTAGGGCGTTTGTACAAGCGTATATGCGTACATGTGTGCTTGTATGTATGCGTGCGCGTACGTATGTGAACGTGTGTGTTGCATTGTATTGGCCTCATACGTGCAAGTGTGTAATCAGAGAGATACACAGTAGTTCTAGCGATGTTCTAAGGATAATTGGCTCGTATTGCAGAAATCCTTATAGAAATCTTTTGTATTGTTGCTAATATACGTTTGGCATTCTTTGAATTTTTAGAATTTTGGTGATATTTGATTTGGTCACTTACAGGCGTTTTACTACCATGTATTAAAATATTATATTTCCATTAAGTATTATAAAATTGAAACTTAGTTTGCACATATTAAATACATAAACAAATATGAAAATAGATTTTTCAATATTTTACTTTTTTATATTAATTCGCAATTGTTTTATTATTAAAATATTTCTTGCATTTTCAGTGCCAGAATTTTGTAATACGTGTGTAGATAGCACCTACATCATTTGCCTCTCTCTTGGCTTCAGGCTAATGCCGCGTGGCGAAGTCTCATCTCTTGCCTCAAATATTCTAAATTGTAAAATTGAAAAAGATCAACTTACATTTATAATAAAATGACGAGACGTTTCCACACGGCAGTCGAACGACAGCTTTCATACACATACACAACACAGACGTAATAAGATTGCCCTAACATCTGTCAAAATCTCTAATTTTTGTCTCGCTTATATCAATAAAAAAACATGAAATATTGTCGTACATAGGGCTTTCTTTTATAGGGCCACAGTATCTCACTGATCTTTTGTTTCTCTCCACAATTCTGCACCGGTATCCATTTATATGAATTGAAATTGTAAACTCGTAGAAATGTTAAAAACTAATACTAATACATCGTTCATAGAATGTGAATAAAGTGTAAATCAGGATATCTCCGTATTGCAATAGATAGAGGAAGAATTTCGGTAGATTACTACGTAGATATCATAAAATCACACTAAAAATGTTGCAGTATTGAACTAAGGCAGAGATATATTTCTATCGTTTTAGAAGCAGGGCACAATTGTCGGAGTGAGCGATTGAGTATTGATTCCGGTCGCGTCAATTACTTAAGTAAATGATCCCGTAAGTATAGTACATGTTATATCCCGGGAGGAGGCGGTATTCCGTCACGATTGTGTGATCTGGCACCAATCTTCACGTGCGCTTGGAATTTCCCCTATAGTAGGTATCTCCCAGAGAGAGGCGTCGCCCCTTGTCAGGACACGCTCGAAGCTCGCGATTGGTCTCCTCCATGTGTGGTAGTGTGTGCATGTAAGGGGAGAGGAGGGAACAATGATGAGGAAGGAAAGATGACGCGCGGTTCGTGGCTCGTTTGTTAGGGCAATGCTCGGACATTCGCTTGGTATTGACCGAAAAAAAAACATAAAAAAATACAGATGTGAGCAACCGGCCTCTAGAATTAACCCCGAGACAGTGGTTGAATTCAACTTAACCAGGAAGTGTCAAAAAGTCGCCACCGTCGGAAGCGAACCCCATGACCTCCCCATCAACAATTTTGGAGAGGCAACGGTATTATCGCTAATTTATCGCAGCCGGCCACATTCGCATGGGAGCTATTGCGTGAAACAAATGCCATGGAAACACAAAAAGTTGATGACGGAATCCGTCATTGATATTTTAGAAGACTGCTCACACACAGCACCTGGGAAGCTATTCTGTTGACCAATGGATGCGTAATGTATTGAGGGAGGGGCAGGCTAATTGGTGTGCGGAGCGACCGGTAGGTTGGGCCTTGGCGCCCAGGCCCTTGCGAGTCCACTTCCAATAAAAACGCCTCCCGCCTGCCTGTGTGGAATGCCAGGGGCGGCGACGGCTCAGCCCCACAGGGCGCTCGACGCCCCGCCTTCGACCCGTGCTGCGGCGCCAACGCGGGAGATTAGGGAGATGGAGCCGGAAGAGTTCGCACATTAAAGAAGCCATATCCAACTGTTTGGCACGTCTGTGCTCTATCGAACCGAAACTCTGCCCGATAGCATTTGCCGTTTGATGGGGAAGGATACCCGGTTATAATAAAGAATCTTGTTTTTAGTGTGATAGAAGATTTAGATGTGAATTGAATTTAGTCGTGAAGAAATAGAGAGATTTATCTATAGCACTGACAATCTGGAAGTGCATATAATTTCCACAAATTCATGGTGGATTCATGGTGCAGAAAAAATATTAATCACATTACTACAAACCACTCGTCTTTTATGAAATATAGCTTCATTATCTGCGAACTTTTTCTCGAGTTCTCTTGAGAGTTAGTGGGGGGATATGTTTATTTCGTCAGCAGCACCATCAAAGTTCTTCATGCTCTCGCGGTTTAATTCAATTCTTTCAAGGGGAACATGATGTATAGAGGGTCCCGATAAGAACCAAATTCTGTAGCTTATTTGTCAATGCAGCGGGAGCAAATATTGCTTGTAATTAAATATTTTTTATACATAGGTGGTTGGGGACAAGAAAACGCACGGCGTAAATGTACCCACTCTGTTGAATTTGATGTTAATAATTTCCTACGCTTCTGTATTACTACATATATTGATTTACAGTTCGCGGCAATATTCTCCATGGAAGAAGGAATCGTTGCCGATCCTCTGTGTCGTTGAAAAATTAAGGCAGAGTGTGCTTTTAGCATTTGTAATGTAATTTTCGAATTAGTTCACGAATTTTTTTACGACGGAAATATTTCGTAAATATCTGTAGTATTTGATATCAAGGGTGTATGAAGTTTAATACTTACGATGGAATACTTTCGCGTTCAAATGATGTCTATTAAGGACGGAAATGAAAGCTATTTGTGTGATGGTCAATTGAGCCAAATTAGGCGCACGATGTGAGTAAAACGATAATTAAAAAATACGCCTGAGGGATTTTTCTTCTAACTTACGAGTGATAACTTATGATACTTAATATACTTATTCATTTAATTAAATCAATTAAATTAGTAATAAAATATAGTGATATTTTACATCCTTAACGTTATTTTGGATAACTTCTTTGTTTAATTTGTTGCAACGTTGATCAATGCAATACAAAGCTTTTCTAGATTACTTATTATTTTTAGAGTAATCTCGCTTAGATTCACAATATTTGGATAAACATATCTATTGTAATTCAAACAATTAACGATTTTTTTTGTCTTGGGGTAAATGTTTGTGCGTGCGTACCTTTATTCCCCTTTATGAGCCAAAAGTATGGAAATGTATTCAACAAATTCCAAGTTTCTAATTCGAAAAACGGAAGTTGGATGTCGGATTTGGTTAAGTCAGAAAAGTAAATAGTCTATCTATGCAATTATGCAAAATTGTAAAACCCAAGTCACACTGATTGTAATTGTAAGATCTAAGTCAGTTTTCAATCAGATATCAAAAGTGCGTAATGTTTGCTCCCAACTACCCTACAACTTTTTTCTTATAAAATAAGGTGAAGTACCCTGTGTAGCCGGGTATTTATTAATCGTAACCATCCTACCTTATGCTTCCCCGCCCTACGACGCTGTTACAATAATCTTTGCTACCACCATCCTCCCAATCCGTCGTCGCTACCAAATCCCACATGCACATTTGTAAACAGATGTTTTGTTGCATTCTCCCGGCAAACGTTCAGTAATAATTTTGAGCTTCAATTACACTTCTGTTCACACTTTCTGTTTTCGAGTTATTTGCAAAAAAATGAAAGCACACGCTTAAATATTGTTCTAGGCCTTAGAGTCTAAAGGGTGGGAGAGAGAGGGGATAGGATTAATTTGTACTAAAACTCGTACAGTAACTTGCCTCTTGTTTTGAAGGTCACGTATACTAAACTTCTTTAAGATTGGAATAATTATGTTTATTTGTGTAAAAACTAACAAACCTTCACCTTTACTTGAAAAAAAATTAATTTTAAAAAGTAGCCTAAGTTATGTCCAATCAAACACATTATCTTTCCGTGAAAACCGCATTGAAATCGGTTCAGCCGTTCCAGATATTACCCCCGACGACGGACAGGCAAAAGTCATAAATAAAATTGGAGGGTCTATCCGTACTTTCAAAGTTAACATCATTTTTTTCTATCTAGATAAAAATAAGTAAATAAACCCCGAACTCAACGGTTCCAGCGTATTAGGCAGGTATAGTGTACATGTTTTTGGATGTGTTTCATGGCACTGCCCTTAGCCTAAACGAGGGAGATACTGTTCATTCGCCGAAGAGTATATGCGCGTCAATGGATTTGAAGGTTGCAAGTATAAGATTTTGAACAGAAAAGTAATCTGTATAAGTGTTCCAAGCTATTTTATGCACGAAAATGTTTTATTTAAGCGTATTTTATAAAATATTCCGGTAAAAACTATGTAGAAAAGTCTATTTTTTTCGATTGAATTTAATTTTACATGCCAGACACTTCTTAAAAAATGATATTTCACAATACCGTATGAAGATTTAGTGTTTCAAAAAGGTCAGCGTTATTTCAATATTAGTTTTTTTTAAAAATTCATAATTTGGTAAACTCAGTTGTGTCCAGTACTTTCTGTAGTGATGACCAAATTCATGATGGTAAAAAGATGGAATACGTTAGAAAGTTCAGATGGCGTACTTTTAATTAAGCTCACGGACGACAGAAGTTTAACTTTACGCAGTCTCCGTTTAATTAAGGAGCAGCCGAACAGACCAGATGCTTATACAGTTTTATATTTACGTATTGGGTAAAGGAAACGCGCTTAATATATTCTGTATTTACACTCAAAATTGAGAAGTTTTGTAACGCTCCTGGGATCCAGATAGTCTACTGTGTTGCATCAAATCACGAATTTTAGACGGGCTGAAGAATAAACCAAATAGGGGGATATCTTCAGTTTGGAGGGAAACCGATTAATTTATAAATAATATATAATAATTGGTAATGATATATAGTATATTTTCGTCCTCGTAGATTACAATTAATTGAAGTGATAGTGTGCCTACTCCAGTTAAGGTTGGTGGACAGTAGCGTAGTAAGGAAGAAAAATGTAGGATAAAGGTAAAAACGCTAACACTTGAACAAGAAATAGTATATGCTGAGGGAAAATCCTGCGCACGGTCTAGGCATAGAATGTTATTGACAAACGGATAGAGAGACGTTTTTAAAATAAACACCGTTTAGGTTCCAGGAACTCCCAAAATCTGTATTTCGCTCAAAATCTCGACATCCGGTTTTATATAACATTGCTTAACTTCGTCTATTCTACGTATAGTGTACTCCGTACCTACCAAGTTTACGAGAAAGTAAAAAGTGAACATGCGCTGCCATTTATTCAAGAGGTCTGATCCACAACCCTGTACAAAGTTTGGTGTAGCACCTCCCATCTCATTCTTGAATGCCCTGCCACAAAGAATATTAGAAATTTTCTGAAAATGGATGTACCAAAGTATTGATTTTAGGGTTCCTTCCGTCTGTGGAACTAAGTAATAAAACTTTTAGAAATTACAAATCTGAAAAACCATGTATAATTAAAAATATTGTAATACCTTAGATTGAATGTTGTAAAAATTTAACTATTATGATTTTCCCTTAAATTGTATAATGATAGTGGTCGCTGATGCCCTCGATGTTATAAAGCGACTTAAATTTTTTTTTAAATTCTGTACGAGGAATGCTATTTCGTGCTGTTCGGCTCCGTTCAAACAGCGCCCAGTGCCCTAGAGGCCCAGTGCCAGGGCCGAGGCGGTGGCGGTGGCGGAGTGTTTACGTGTCTTCGGCGAGGAGCGGAGTGTGCGGGCGCGAGCGGGGCTTAAAGCCGAAAGTGGCCCCGCCGCCGCCCGTGGAGCGTGGCAGCGCCGGCGGAGCAGGCCGGAGCAGGTGCAGCGGAGCGTGCAAGAGCCGGGGAGGAGCGTGGGGAAGGGAAGGACAGGGCAAGGGCGGACGATCGAGGAAGAGCGCGAACGCGGTGTGTGAGGGACGCTTGGAGGCTTGGAACCGCAACCCCTCCCTGGAGTTATGGAACCGTGTAACGGCGCGAATCTTGTTAGGGTAGCACCTCGCAGTAATTGGCTGCTCAGATTACTAATATCTACCGAGCTCACTCGCTTTCTTCCACCTTCTTCCATAGTGCCATAAAATGTCGCCATGTTCTGAATCATTTCGAATTGTGCCTTTAGAGTGCAAATAATTTAATCCAGCCGACGGTGCCCACAGAGCAATTTTGTATTCAGAATTAAACAGAGTTCCTTGAAGTTTTATTCTGTTTATCTAATCTTGTCATAAAACTATTCTTGGTCAGTGTTACGACTAGTGGAGAAAAACATTTGAGTCTACATGTTTAGAGACTATAAGCATTAAACAATAATACAATTTCTTATTAACACTCGCACCATTCTCCAGACGAAAACATTATTGTGCTTCCCGATTTGTTTATTGTATTACATGAGAGGACTTAAATAATTAAGCTTTACAAGAACAAAAATTACAGAAAACATAATAACGAAGATGATAATGATGATGATAATTATGTTAATTTTATCCATTTCAACACAATTTATTACTATATTCTCCATTGGCGCATAGCATACGAGAGCCGTGATTGCTACGAGGTGCAAAATGTACATTTTAGACAAAAAATAACAAATGCATGGTATCGAATGTGTTAGTGCGGCATGGAGTCACACGAAGTTGACTTCATTTTCGGATTATGATTAAGTTTGGGAGCAAATTAATTCAAAATCTTAAAGCTGTTTCATATTCTGTTAGATAAACAATTTGCTAAAATATTTCATTTACGGACAAACTCGGTACAATATTATGTTGCAAAAAGTTAATAATTAATTTTATTGATACACTGACTTCAAGAATAAAGAGGTAATTTTGACGTGAAATAAAAAAAGTGTGTCGTTGTGTGGTGATCTTTTAAACATATCTGTAATGTCAAAGAAATAATCGTGAACGTGGAAAACAAACGACGTACATATTTTGTATGTATCTAGTATTGTATTATTTACCGAATGAATGAAACAATGTTACATTTTCAGCAAAACGTTTTAGAAAATGAAGGTTATTTAAAATTCAAAATAACTGTTCTTACCGCGGTTCTTCTAGGAAACTATGAAGTCAAATTTTTGATGGATAGAATGTTTCATGGAAATCGAGCAATAGCATTATTAATTCAACATTGATAAGTCAGCAAATCGATCTTGTTTTCTAACATAATATGCATTCACAGGACAGTAAAATGTATATCGTTTTATACTATTTTACAGTTTTCTAGAGAATGTAGCAATTTATAAATTACATAGGCTCAAATTAATTTTTGAGATAAAGTTATGAAGTTATGCGCTCTGACCTGAATACAGGAAAATACTACTAATGTATCTGGGCATCTAACTGAAAAGAATTAAAAAAATCACATCTTACTAGACGTATTATTAGCAATAATTGTCATCGAGAAGTATCAATTTCACATTTGTTGCACAGTCCACACCGTTTATGGAGACATAGTGTTGATAAAAGGATTGATCTTTGGCGTCACCGCCGAGGGCCACATATCCCTCCCCGAACATTTTTTATCTAAGGGGTGGTTATAGAGGTCTCCCCTGGAATGTGTACCCTATCTATTGAATCGTACCTTCCAATAATTTGGAGTTGATGACACCCATTGCCAGCGCTTGGGGAAGAAATGTGATGCGTGATCCTTTATTTGCAGAGCCTGGGAGTCGATTGTTCGCTACAAGTGTGCAGTACCTTTAAATTCGTTAAATATTGTTCAGTTAGCTGCTCTACTTACAATGGCATTCAATTTATTTTAATTACACTTAAAATATTGAAAGAACTCAAAATATCTGCCTTTTCTACACAATCCATCCCAATTTAATGATAAATAAAGCCGGTTCGGTTCACTCTCATCGGCACTTCAAAGACAATATAAAAAATATTCGCGAATGCCAAATCTCAATAAGGTCCATGCTTTTATCATTGTCTGAGAACTCCTTGACGTCAGACTCTCCTCTCTCCATCTTTACAGGTGCTAGTTCGCAGTGTAGGCACCCCACTTGACCTTACCACTCCAGACTTCTTGGCAGCGCAGTAGCAAACGTTCTGACCCTCTCGTTGATGCTTGAAAACGGCTCAGTGAGTACTTGCTGAGGGAGGCAGGGACGAGGAGGCGACTGTTGCTTCTAAGGCCGTAAATGCCCCCGGGCTGCTCGGAGGGAGGGAAACGTCTGGTCCAAAAGTCGTTATCGTGGGCGCTCTCACTTCCCATTATCCACGCTTACACTACCCACAAAATACAGCAGTAGAGATTGAAAACATTACGTTGAATATACTTTTTTACGTTCTCGCTACGGAGTGGAAAGAAAGTTCTGTAATGCTGCGCGAAAAACGGCGAGTTTTCGGCACAAAAACTTATTACAGGGCCCTGGTAACAAATACGTGAATAAATCCAGTCGCTAAATTTAGAAAAAAATCCTATATCACGTGGTGTAGCCAGAATCCATGTTCGTGGGCTCTTGTTTCTGAAAAAATTCAGAAGCGGAAGTGCATTTCTTGTTAAAAGCTAATTTAATATTTTTTTAAATTATACTGTACAAATGTTAACTAACGCTTTAAGTATCTTTGTTAAAATAAATATTATTTTTCTTTTTGATAGGCAGTATAGTCTCTAATTATATAGAAATTGGAATGCAGCAGTAAAGATTTTATTTTGAACTTAAAATCGATACACAAGTTTAAGTCTTTAATGTCATCTGGCAATGTGTTGTACAGTAACTTACTACATGTAATATATGTGGATTTATAGTGAGCTGTTGATACTAGTACCTGATAAATATGATTCCTACGACGTATGTTGTAATTATAAATACTTAAGGGTAGGAACATATTTCCACACAATTTAAATAAGTCATTTTCGACAAAAAATACAGATACGCAAGGAAATAGGCAAGGCAAATAACATGTAAAAACTCCAATGTTTTCCATACAATTGTACAATGATAGTTGTAGCTGATGACCTAGATGTTATAAAGCAACCTTAGATAAGTACATTTTTAAAAAATGGTAAGTTTCCAAGCTCATTGTATAGAGGTTTGCGTGAATCACGTAGATGGTATTTGCTTATTATTCGTACATTTTTCTGCAATCTAAACGTCCGGGTACTACAGGAGCTTCTCCAGAATATTATGCCACATATCAAGCTGGAATGTACACGTTCACAGAATACACGCAACGAGTTGCATGAAGACTGCCTGAAATCGAAAGAATTCTAAATGCGTACTGTATTGTAGTTAATTTTGCGTTCGTTCATTTATGTGAATATCCCATCCGAGGTTTGACTAAATTGAGAGACCCAGAAATTTTGTTACATTAACATCAACAAAACTTGAATATTGTTCATTTACAATATTGCATGCAATTGAAGTCGGCTGTTTGAAATACAAAACTGCATTGAAGTTTTTCTTCGTTTACTATTAATTTATTATTAATAAAACGAAGCGAATTTGAAACATTTAAAAACGTACTATTTATTGTTTCTTGCTACACATAATTTGTCTGTTTTCTAAAAGACTTCTAGAGGTAAATATTTAAGCTCCTGTATCATCGAACGTTGTCAAAACGCACACGAGCAGATGTTGATAGAAATATAGTAAGTGTGGCGTGGTGTATTTTTAACTTTTCTAGGGATAAGAGCAAAAGGAATTGTGGTAAACAGAATTCACCAGAGCGCCCGCTTGAAAATATTAATAAATGCCCGCCTTGAGATGCTTTTGATGTTGATAAAACAAACATATTTTGTCACTGAAAACAAAACTTTCTTGAAGTGTCTTCTGAACTCATTACTCAACTTCTTCTCTCAACACTTGAAAGCGATGCGTCTATTGAAGAAGATTTAGATGGGCTTATGATGTGTGCATGATACTTGTGAACAGGAAGCAAGAGTTAAGGGATATTAAAGAGAACCGAAAGGTTAAAGGGATCAGCATCATTGAACCTCCTTCGTCCTGAGTGATATGAATAGGCGTGCACTCACCAAAACCCAAAACCCCGAATGACAATTTCATTTATGGGCACCCTTTTTCATTTACATTTTAGTACATATGACCTCTTTTACTAGAAAATAAATAAAACATACAAACCAAATTATATTATAACATTGATGATACAATAAATTAATTGTACAATGTTGATTCGTGTACACAGTTATCAGATGGCTTGGAGAGCACAAATGTCATAAAAAATCCTCAAATTGTAAGCTTAAAAAGAAGGAAATCAAGTATTGAACATATTTACAGAAATAAAATATTTTATTGCGTAAGGTTTCGGGACACCTTTTTTTAAAGACCCGCAGATCCATCTGATCCCCCCCCTCTTGCACACACCTATGGTAAAATGTATTCTCATTTCTGTGATGTAGCACTCCATAGTAATTTACATCACATTTGAGGATATCAGAACAAAAATGAGGTAAGTGACAATGTCAAAAAATTGAGAAAATGCGCCTTAATGTTAATAGAAAGTTAGGAAAGTTTCTTCTGACACAAAAATTAATTGTACTTATACACGGAATTTGTACTTATTCAGATATACCCACAAAATAGTAATAAATATGCATTACATTTGCAAAGTCAAATTACTTACTTAATATTTTCTTTCAAGAACACTTACCGTTTTCCACTCTTCAAACATTTCGAAACAAAAACAAAGTAGGTGACTTCATGTTCAGTACACTAAAAAAACCATTTTGGTTTCCCATAATTATTTATTTTGTTATATTAAGACGGATAACATACAAAATATCTTTTTTTAAATGTACAACAAAGGTGAATTAATTACTTATTAGCACATCACTCATTGTAATCAAGTGAAACATTGTTGTCTTCATTAATAATTTCTTCATGGGTTGGGGATAGTACAGTTAATTTTCTCTTCTTTTTTAGCATACATTTATCTAAGGGAAATATTTTAAAAATTGAATACGTGGGATAAGCTCCTTCATCTGCTGCAGGTTTTTATACTTTGTTAATTTGAATTTTACTCCATATGAATAAACGCTTTGAATCTTTATTGAGCTTGAAATTGGCTTGATCTGTTCTTGGAAGTTTTTGAATTGGCTCGTTTTAGAGCTTGGAATTGAGCTGTTTTATTGTCTTCATTGAGCTTGGAATCTTACCATTACCTTGCCTAATTATTTACGAATATGTTGTTTTGTCAGAATAGCTCTGCAATGCCTCTGACCGGCAAGTTCTAGACTCGAGCCCCGACGAAGGAAGGATTTGCGACACTAGCTTGTCAGCTATGACGAATTCAGTCGCTGTCAGGAAGAGAACTCTGGCGAATGGCTGCTTGATTGGTAGTTTTCCGTGGTTTCTACTATCAACACCATGCGAATGCTGGGGCAGCACCCTAACAAACAGACCACGGACCGCACGCCATCTATCCTACCTCTACTTTGTCCTTTCTTCACCCTTTACTTACATACACTTACACTAACGTACACTACATTACCACATATGCCGGAAGACCGGTCGGGAACTTAGAGCTCTTTCCGGCTGGCGTGATGCTCTGCTGGTGGGAGATACCTGGTTGGGGAAAACCCCGCTAACCGACGATTGGTCGGCGCCGTATTTCGCCATCACTATGCGCACGTTTTGTTAAGCTCATCTTTTGCTAGTAGTGGTAGAAGTAGGGCTGGGGGTATTTTACTATTTTGTTAAAATTCAAAAAAATTAAAATTTCCAGTTCGTTTATCGATGCAAATGTTTGTTTCTGTTATCCGGGAGGGAAAATGTCTAGTTTTCAAAAGTTTCTAAATTCCTTTTTTTAAAACTTTTAATCATCATTCAACTATTTATAGTTAAAATGTTGGTAAGAGATTCTGGAGCTCAAGAAAACGTGCGCAGGTGTTACTTCTCCCCCACACGTCACATACAGTTTTTCTGTTTTCTGACTAATAAATCAATTACATCAATTAACGGTTTACATTAGATCTACCTACTCCAATTTTTATTAATTTTACCCATATTAAAGGGCATGGGTTCGTCATACAGCCTTTCCTTGAATAGCATTGTAAAGAATGTTGGTTTTCCAATGCGTAACCACATTATCTTCTGCCAAGAAATTCAGTTCCCTTATCTTTTTTAAAAATGGATTTCATTGTTTAAGCATCCAATGACTTACGAAATCAACAGTAGTCATTTCCCCAAATCCAAAGATTTCATAATATAAAATTGAAATCCCTCGAAAGATTTCAGGTTGAACGAGAAAAAATATTTTTAGAAAAATGTAATTTCTTGAACAGTGAATTTTTGAAAAGTTTGTTTAATTACTTCCACTCAATGGGAGGGAACAAAATCTTTCAGGATCCCTTTTTTTAGCTGAAAATTTCGATCAACTTTATTCATGTTTTCCTTGACTATAGAAATTTATGATAACGAGTTTCAATGTTACAATTTCTTGAAATAACCTTCCAAAATGTAACATTGTTTTAATTAGCTTTTGACTCTTTCAACAATAACTGCATGCATTCGCCTAACGTGATGTAGTGCTAAGACTTTCACAGTGCCTCTTTAAACACGACCCAATCTCTTTGAGATTCCATTGCTGCTGTATTTTTTCGAAAACGCACATTATCAATTTTCGAATTTTTAAGTTTAAGTTTTCATAAATACTGATTAAATATAACAAAAAAGTCTTCATATTCTTCTAGTAGTAGTTCTACTCTTTGAACATCAGAATCATTCATTTTTACCTCGTGAAATACGCATCCAAGGAATCGAAGATAATTATCTAGCTCACTGCTCTCAACAACGTCGCGAAACTTTTGAGGGTACAACTTTTGATCGCACAGATGGCAGCAAAAAAATCATGAAAAATAAGAAGGAATTTTCTTGTGAAAGAATACAAATTTATGTATATAAAACGATAATTAATTCAGATTTCGACAAAAATATCTCTGCTTTCTTGGCTGACCGGATGACGCCACGTAGTCAGTACGCGGCGTCACCCCGTCAGCCAACAAGTCATTGACTCGAGCCGCGGAAGCTTACGTGTACAAAAATATCTCTATCAGCTTTTTTGTTCTGAGCAACTCATTAGAAAAATAACTTCTTAAGTTTAAACATGAAGAATTCTTAACAACCAATTGATGAAATATTGAAGGCAGGTTAACGGGGCTTGGTCATAAGTAAAAACGCACTAGAAGCTGGTTGTTTGCCGACGTTTCGGAAAATTTATTTCCATCCTCAGGCTTAATAATAAGAGGCAAGAAAACAACACATATTTACAATAATGCTAACAGAGAACACGTGTCATATAACAACAATCCTGGCTGCAGTTAAACACATTTACAATTTTTTTGTACAAAAACGTTACATACCTTTCAACCACAATGCGAAAAGATAATTAATATATGTGCTGTATGCTCGTCCATCTCAGAGAAGAGGATTGAATTATAAACCCTGCATGGTGTCGGAGGTTTTAGTAGAATAGCACCACGGGATCTCCTCCTGAAGAGGCGACTAACCGGAGCAGCTGGCCACTGTCTTTTACCTAGTAATCCATTCCCGTCGCACCTGTATCAGTCCCATCGGCTATAGAAAGGCGTTTGATTCGGTACCCCATGACTGGCTGATACACATTTTGAAAATATATAAAATAAATATAAAGGTTGTAAACGTACTCGCTGCCTTAGTGGAAAACTGGCGTACGGAGATTCATCTGGAGAATTGTAGTACATTTAAGATTGATATTCGTCGAGGAATATTTCAAGGCGATTCATTGAGTCCTCTATGGTTTGTTTAGCTATAAACCCCTTAAACAAGGAATGTCTAGGGTACAAACTCCGTGTACCTAGTATTCACGTGTCGTAGAAGAGCATTAGGCCCGGCCAACTATTAATGTTCCTAACTTCTAGAGAGGTGCTCCAAACCTAATTTTGAGCAACCATAACACCTCTTTCCAACTACGACTCTGTAGGTTCAGATAAATAGTTAGATAGGCTGAGTCAGGCCGTCTCACTTGCTCCAAACGTAAACTGCCCGAGCCTAAAGAAATAAATTGTCTGGCTGTGCGGACCCCGGCACGGTCCATACAAGAAAGGTGGAGAGATGGGTGTTTAGATGGGTCTCGGTAGTTAATGAGGAGAGCACATTCCTCATTTCGATGCGATGTGAAGTTTCTAGAATATGAACGTTAATCGAAGGCAGAATGTAATAACACTCGTTCACCTCCAGTTTATTAAAAAATGATAAAAACGTAAACCATTTGAATATATTTTTATATGAAATTAAATTAATATAATTTTTAAAAATATCAGAGAAAACGAATCGTTACGGTTGTGTGTTAAGTACTTATCTTTGAATGTCGTTTTCGAAGTGATGTGAAGTGCAGTGAAGTGATGTGGCCCAAATTGTGGTAAATATTAGCTATAATATGTAAAACACTTTGATATATAGCGATAAATTTGCTTAATCCTAAATGTAATCATTATATTTTCCACGAAGTAAATTGATCAAGCCAAACTCTAATAAATCTATCAATTACTCACATAATCATATCACGACCAACGATAAGTACAAGAAGTAGGAAAAACAGTGCTTTTGCTGAGGGTAAATATACGAATCCGTAAAATTTTGCGATGTTTAAATAAACAAGAGTTTTGAAACATCATTTTACTTCTTTGATAGCGATCAGGCACTCGCTGTAGCAGTGCTTCGAAAGCAATAAATAAGAACGTGAGGAATTATTTACTGTTAAGTGAATTCACAACAGACAGTATTGAGCATTGGGCTAAGTCAAATGCTGTTTTCTTCCTTTTTCTTATATTTCCTTTTCTTCTTCTGCTTCTTTATCTGCGTTTTGTTCTTATTCTCTTCTCTTTCCCCTTTTCACTTCTTCTACTTTGTCGTCTTCTTCTTCTGTTATTAGATATCGAGATTGAGGTAGAAAATGCGGAAAATTAAACATCCTTGAATAAATATACATAATTCTAACACTAAACGCTTGTAACTAACGTCTCATTAAAATAACACAAAATTCCACCAAAAATTACAATTTTAAAAGGAAATATTACTGACAGTCCGTCTGTCTGTGCGTCCGTCCATCTGTCCGTCTGCCCGTCCGTCTGCCCGTCCGTCTGCCTGTCCGTCTGCCCGTCCGTCTGCCCGTCCGTCTGCCCGTCCGTCTGCCCGTTCGTCTGCCCGTCCGTCTGCCCGTCCGTCTGCCCGTCCGTCTGCCCGTCCGTCTGCCCGTCCGTCTGCCCGTCCGTCTGCCCGTCCGTCTGCCCGTCCGTCTGCCCGTCCGTCTGCCCGTCCGTCTGCCCGTCCGTCTGCCCGTCCGTCTGCCCGTCCGTCTGCCCGTCCGTCTGCCCGTCCGTCTGCCCGTCCGTCTGCCCGTCCGTCTGCCCGTCCGTCTGCCCGTCCGTCTGCCCGTCCGTCTGCCCGTCCGTCTGCCCGTCCGTCTGCCCGTCCGTCTGCCCGTCCGTCTGCCCGTCCGTCTGCCCGTCCGTCTGCCCGTCCGTCTGCCCGTCCGTCTGCCCGTCCGTCTGCCCGTCCGTCTGCCCGTCCGTCTGCCCGTCCGTCTGCCCGTCCGTCTGCCCGTCCGTCTGCCCGTCCGTCTGCCCGTCCGTCTGCCCGTCCGTCTGCCCGTCCGTCTGCTCGTCGTCCGTCCGCCCGTCTGCCCGTCCGTCCCGTCCCGTCTGCCCGTCCGTCTGCCCGTCCGTCTGCCCGTCCGTCTGCCCGTCCTCTGCCCGTCCGTCTGCCCGTCCGTCTGCCCGTCCGCCTGCCCGTCCGTCTGCCCGTCCGTCTGCCCGTCCGTCTGCCCGTCCGTCTGCCCGTCCGTCTGCCCGTCCGTCTGCCCGTCCGTCTGCCCGTCCCTCTGCCCGTCTCTGCCCGTCCGTCTGCCCGTCCGTCTGCCCGTCCGTCTGCCCGTCCGTCTGCCCGTCCGTCTGCCCGTCCGTCTGCCCGTCCGTCTGCCCGTTCGTCTGTCTCCCCGTTCGTCGGTCTGTCCGTCTATCTTTGATCAACGCTAGCGCTTAATCGTTTAGACGATTTGTTCCAAAACTGATATCCCCAATCGATCTGGCCCTGCGAGATTAAAACGGATATTTTGATTTTTTGAGTACTTTACATGCCTCAAATTTTCAAAATTTTCTCAAAAGTATCTCCTACTTTTTTTATTTAACTTATCGTAGGATAAAAGCCGCTTAAAAATGGACCAGGTATCATTTTCGTTGAACTCTTCGAATTTTCGAAGAAAAATACCAGAACTGCAACTGGAGATGAAAAAATTTGGATGGTATTGTTCATGAACACAATATATATATACTAAGGCAATTGCAATTTCAAACACAAATTATGCGAAAACAAGTTTTTTCAAAAATTGTACATGACCTTTTTTAAAGACGAAATTGTTTACAACAGATTTTGTTTAAGACGAACATCTCGTTCTCAAATTTGCAATTTTGCAATGTTAGTTTTTTGTAATTGTCGAAAATACAGATAGTTGGATCGTTAGATCCGGCGCCGACATATCGTCGACTAGTGGGGTTTTCCACAACCAGGCATCTCCCACCAGCGGGGCACCACCCCAGTCTGGAGAGCTCTAAGCTCCCGACCGATCTCCCGGCAGGTGTGGTAGTGTAGAGCACGTTAGTGTGTCTATGTAAGGGGTGAGGATAGAACAAGAAAGAGGAAGGAAAGAACGCGCGCGGTCCGTGGCCCACATGATAGGGTACTACTCCGGGTACTTCTCCGGCATTCGCATGGTGTTGATCGGAGAAACCACGGAGAACCATTAATCAGAGTAGCCGGCCGCAAGAATTATCCAGATAGCGACTGAATTCCACCTAGCTGACAAGCTAGTGTCGAAAATCCTACCGCCGTCGGGCCTCGAACAAAAAAGTATTCTCTACGATCTCCTAAAAGAGATTTGCATTGCATTTCTTGCTGATGTTGCTATTATAATTTTTTCTAGTTCCTAATTACTTTTGTGTTTTGCAATTTGTGTTATTACTCTGAAATTGTGCAGTTTTACAATTCAGTGGCTAGCTAAAACCGACAACTTTTTCTAACGTTTCAAAGGTATAGAGGAACATTTTGAATATTACTAACTGAAAATATATATATATATATATATATATATATATATATATATATATATATATATATATATATATATATATATTCAAAACAAGTAGTAGTTGAAGTATGAATATTATTTTCTACTCCAAATTGATGGGTTAATCTCAAATACTTATGCCGAACCTTTAAAATACCACGTTTTGTGAAAATCATGTTCCAATACCTACAAATTAATGATATAGAAAAATAAATTTCTTCTGACAACGTACGTTTTCATAACAAAACGTACGTTGTCTTACGTATGAGAACTAAAAACGTTATCCTTTTCTTTCATTTTAGGTAAAACGTAGCATCATGCTGAAAATGGCAGATGCTTGTCAAGATATGTCTAACAAACAAACACGTTTCCACGAGATGTACGTGCAACGCCACAACAATGTCAGGTAAAGAAAAATAAGTTTTACTGCTATTTTTTTATAAAGTAAATATTAATACGGCCCATTTCATTATATAAGTCATGTTCTATTGCATTTCATTACATAATCTTATATTTCTTATCTCCATTACATAATATATTAATATATAAGATTTTATTTCTAATGTTTGTTGATATTATTTTCTTTGGCATTCTCATTTACCCTTTTTTAATTTGAGTTAAGAAATAATCAATACGATTATTTCCAAAGTGCCGTATCTCCGTTTCAGTTTGTTTTCTAGTTTTAGGTATCAATATATTCTTAAGACACGTCTCAATCATTCTTTTCTATACAACTATTATTGTATCGTGTTTAAAATGGCGTATCTTCTACGTTAAACTACGTCCGAAAACCGTTGAATCCTCTCTTTAACTCTAAGGTTGAATGTGAATACTTTCTCATCCTGCCAAATCGTGTATCTTGGAGATATGTCACATTAAAAATAAGTTCTTCGAAAATTATAGCGTTTTGAAAATGGTACGCAGTCGTCGGCTCTTTAAGATTGAAGTGCCTCGTTGCATTCTGGGATCGCAATGATCTCAAAACTTTTAATTAACCTACGTGGAAGATAGAATAGTTTTCGTCAAGTTTGCGCGCCAAAGTTTGCATTGTCGAATTCAGTTGTCTCTGATTTAGTTGTTTCGTTAACAGAGCGAAGCATGAAGCAACAATTCAGCGGCAACAACTGATCTCTGGGAGCGAAAACAGTGAGTGGTGTGATCTGCGTCTGCCAGTGCAGACTTTGTAACCCCAGCGTGAAAGGTTTTTTAGTGCATTTTCTCAAATAATTTTTCATTTTTTCGATTCTAATCTCAGTATAGTATACGGGATAAGTGAGATGACAAGATCTATCTCCACCAAAAAGATATGCAGGCGAACCCCTCACTCTTTTTGCCGAATGAGGCTTTCTTGCGCCCTCTCGCAAAAAAAACTTTATAGGACAGGGCATGTATTCACCCTTTAGGTGGTGATAATATTACTGCAATTCATTCACTGAACGTGGATTGGGAATCGCCCAGTTCACTGCGAAACTTCGCAATTCGAAGTCCACGTTCGCCAACCGCCATGGACTCTTGGATTTTCCAAACGATTCTGGCGTTTAGAGGTCGACGCTATAAATAACATACATGCTGTCTAGTGCAATGTTAAATTTACGACATTTCGTGCAACTCCCCAGTCTCTGCGTATTAAACGTTTCTATTCTATTTTCACAGGATGTAAAATAAAATCGCTTGGTAACAGTGCGTTATTTTGCTGCAGTCATGCTTCGCTGTGGTTACAACTTTAACATCAACATTAATGTTCCACTAATCTTTATGCTTCCTACGCCAAATTGCTCTCCCAAACTTACGGTATTTCAAAGCATGAAGCAATTCTCTTTGTGTTCACGAGTGTTGAGAATCACAATTTGGCAAGCAAAGCTAGTAAACAAATTACTACGTACTAATATGTATTAAGGATACATTTTAGATATCATTTCTTCTTTTTTCTTAATTATCATTTCAAATCTTGTAGGAATATTGAATTATCATATATATGATATTTGCTTTATTAATTTTTTTGTCATATTGCTCTTCTTATTTCTTCAATTTATTTGTTTCTTGATTCAAGATAAAATATTATTGTCCTTTTTAGTCTGGGTGTAATCACTTCATCTAAAAAAATTAACTTTTTCAGAGCGTTTTTTTAAAATTTAAACTTAAATCTTCTTTGCAATGTTCATTTAGAATATTTGAAAATTGTTAGGGCCGGACTTACCTACAAGCATAGCAAACAGTTGCTTGGGGACCCCTACCCACAAGAGGCCCCGCGCTTCAGAAAAATATGCATAACATCTTGTTGTGTCTGTAAATAATTGCTTCTCAAAAAGTCTTTTGTACTAAAGAATTTATATTTCAAATTTATTTTTAAAATATTTGATGGTGTTAAAATATCTTAATATTAACTATACGTTGTTTCTTTATTTGCAACTGAAAGTGTAAATTTTTTAAGCAAACCTCCAAATGTTCCCGGCTCAAATTGACAGTGATGACAGTTTTTTAAAAAATTGTAAAATATTATTGTAAAATGTATTTAATATAATAAATATAATTTTTGTATAAAATTTTTTTTTATTTGTATTTGTTGAGAAAGTACTTTATTAAATAAAAACCTATCTTAATACAAGATGGAGCTATTTTTACGGTGGCAACACAATTTTATACTCGGGGGCCTCGCAACACTTAAATCCAGCCCTGAAAATTGTTAAATAACACTTGAAAGTTGCTCTTTGTTGTTCTGAATATTATTAAACTTACTGTAGTAATTGGGGTTTCAAAAATATTATTTAAATTACGAGTAATTGCGAGTAATATATCAATCATTCTTTCATAAAACTCTTGTTTGGAAAAGATATCTGGAATTTTCCTGCACAAAGTCACATACACTAAGTTTTCTTGAATAAATACAAGATAATTGTATATCGATCATATATTTCAATAATGTGTTGTAAATTATCTCTTATATAAGTTTTTATCCGTTTTTTTCAGTATTCTGTACGCAGATATCGTAAATTTCACCCCTTTGTCGGAGCAACTGAGTGCCTCGGAACTTGTAAAGACGTTAAATGAGTTGTTCGGTCGCTTTGATCAGCTAGCGCAGGTGAGTCATAGTCGTCGTTTACGCACTTTTATTACACCTCGGCCATTAAAAAAAAGTGGCTGTAGTGGAGGGAGAAACCTTCTTTCCACTACTTTAATCAGAAATGTCATCAGGAAACTAGCGCTGGGCGTCTGTCAGACAGGTAATCTTTTCGCACGATTTCTTGAGCTCTCGCTTCGCTACACTTCGATTTAAACATAGTGTCCTTTGACGGTTATCGGCTGTTACGGTTCCATTCATCAGGAGCTTAAATGTCACTACAGTGACGTTCAACCTCCCGATTGGATGACACCGTAACAGCTGATTTATGTCAAGAGACCGTATGTTTTAAAATCGAAGTATACTTGCGAGAGGAGTGGGGGTTTGGTTATTTTGACAGAATTACCGTTATATTTAATATCATTTATTATCAACGAGCGAACATTTATTATCAAATGTCGACAACGTTCTTTGCCATCTTTTATTCATAATTCAACGAACTAGGCTGAAGAGAGATTGGGTAAAGTTTCCGGAGTTCCAGAAAACGTGCTCGTGTAATAATTGCTTCCCGCTTTCTGATATCTAAACGCTTCGGCAACTCGTGTACCCTTGCAAAACATTCACTGAGACGCATTAATATAGGAACTTCTTAGTGAACGTTGTTGATTGACTGAATGAATATTTTGTCGCTGAGTACAAGCAGTACAGTGCAGTCACACTATGCCACTGAGAGATGCCAAACGCGTGTCACACTACGCCTCAACACGGAATCACTCCTCTTAGAGGATTCTGGGGCAGTAGCCTTCTCCAAATATTCGATCACGGGAAATTTGCAGAACGCATCAATTTTATACTAAATCGACTCACTTAATTTACGTATATCACCAGTGCATGTTTTGGGAACGAGCATAATTTCATGTTTGTTGCTGTATATGATAAGATTGCACATGATACTTCAATCCTACCTCTCATTTAAGTCAGAAGTCAATGTTCGAGCATTGTCATTACAATTATATTAATGCAAATTCTAAAGTTGAAATTTTGTATGCCCACTGTAATAGGACAACCAGTGCATGCGCATCAAGATACTGGGAGACTGCTACTACTGCGTTTCGGGACTGCCTGTTTCACGCCCCAATCATGCTTACAACTGTGTCAACATGGGTTTACAAATGATTGAAGCAATTCGGTAAGTATTTTCACTATTAATACAGTGACCAAACTATGAAACTAACCTCCCTTTTCTATAACTATATTCGCTGTTATCAATGTATAATATAAAACTAATTGTGCTTAAACAGGTTATATTTTCTCGTAATTTTAGTAATGCTTACGAAGTATAATATTACACATTGTATTCTACTAATACTCAAAAAATTACATGATTTAACAAAAATTACTTCCCAAAAATTACTAATGTTTGGAAATAACTGTTAGTAAAATGATATGGAAATGTATATTTAATCCATCTAAATGTTAATTTTAGATCTTCAAATGGAAGATATGGTAAAGTTTCGAAAACAATTGAACTTAGTCACCATCAATCAGAATTATAGGAAAAGTACTAATATTTTGATAAGGGCATAAATAAATTGATTTAAAGATCTAATATGGAGGAATTGATTACATTCCACGAAACTAATATCTAGCTTTCCAATTGAAGATGTAGGAAAAGTTTTAAAAAAATTGAATTTTTTCAGTGTTTGAAATTCTATTTTTTTATGGAAATTGCACTTATACCGTATTATTAAGCAAACTGCGCTACTTTAGAGCGAGAGGAAATTTTAAAAAATCTAGCAAAAAGCGAGAAAAAATTGAAGCCATTTTTGAGAAAGTTTTGAAAATGACTTAGCGAGTTGTAAAGAACTCCCAAAAATTAAAGATCCGTTTAAAATTCTGAGGCCATTGAAGGAGGCCAGATCGATCGGGAAATATTAATTTTGAATAAAATCTTATAAACGATTTACGCGCTAGCGTTGATCACATTAGGATGGACAGACGGACGAACATACAGTAGTTATTGGTAGCATTAGATTACCAAAAAACACATTTTTGGTATCAGGGCGCCTTAATTTGAGTATTTTTGTCAAATTGTCGCCATCCATTTTTGCACCATTACACAACCGTCTCTATTCTACGTTTACGAGGAAATCTCTATCGTCGAATATTCTTCTTGTATTCTACATTTTATCGTTCGCCGAAGATTCGGGCCGCATCTCCCGGGAGTTGAGGGCCCGCTCGCCCAGCGAAGAGTTGAGTCAGCGAGCGAACCCTCGACTCCCCGGGCGACGTGTCCCGTATCTTCGGCGAACATAAAATGTCCTCCTGGTACTTCTATATATTTGCCCATGGTATCCCTCGAGCCAATCTCGGAGCTAGAGCGAGTACAGTTGTTCTTGATGTAAGGATCCAGTTTTTCAATTACACACACAGATTCCAGACGCATTTGCCTGTCAGGCGAAACGGTTATGGAAGATTGAAGTTATAAGGTAATACAGGAGGGATTCCGAATGCCTCTCACTCCATGAACAAAACTTAAAACCGTTTTTTTAAATTTCTTATGCTATGACTGTCGTATTATTAATAATATAATTTATACACATAAATGTATAGAAAGCCACATGACAGTCAAATTTTGTGTAAGAAATTGAGAAAATCTTGTAAAATATTTCCTTTATAAAAAAATTCTTAAAAAGAAAATATTTTACGAAATTTTCTCCATTTCTTACAAAACATTTGACTGTCTATAAATATGTAGGGGGTCATATATGTATAATTATATTAAAATCGTTTTGCTTGTCTTATGTCGAACCCACAGCCTTAGTGTCTACGAACGTCTAGGGTTCGTATGCCCCAAGCCGCTGTCTTAAGAGTATTGTTTGTAAAGGTGTTTCAGTTATATAGAAAAATCATTTGATGAAACTAATAATATAAAACTCACCTTTTGAAGCTTTCGCGGCCTTAATATGATTTCTAACATTAAATTCATGATTTTTATTTGACGCTTCGTATACTATTACTGTTACTACTAAACCACTAATATTGAGTATTTTTCTGTCGGAAAAGTAATTTACAAGGTTCATGTTTCGTGAAGTAGATACTTTGATAGAGGATGGTGTGAACATATTTCTGTGGTGCAATATCCGAACGCTAATACGCGACTTAATTCTATTACGAAACGTCAGGTGCGAATACTTAAGTGCGTGAGCCGTGGTTTCCAACTTAACTTCTCCTACGTCATAGACATAAAATTAGGCTGTTAATAATGTGAGGTCATTCCTTAAAACTGCTCATGACCTTCGTGGTTCAACTCTTCTTGCGGTTGATGTGGTAGGAAACAATGAGGTGCAGCAAACACATGCGTTTTGATTTCTACTTTTGTAGTGTGCTCTCCACGAATACTTTGTAAATTACCCAAGGCAATCGCTACGACGCTACGACGCTACGACGCTTCGTAGACAATGATACAAATGAAGATTAGAATATCGTAGCTGCTAATAGCAATATAACGAAGAAGTTTGAATTGGTTTTTGTGGCAACGTTGCAGAGAGAGAGTCCCGGACAGCGTTCCGTACGAATTGAAAAACCAAATTAACTGAAGTTTGGCGTAGAGAGAATCAAAAGATCTATGTGTATGAAAAGGAACCATTTCACACGTTAGCTCACGTTTTGTCTTTATGATGATTTGATTATCTTGATTTAATTCACAAGACTATCTCTGTAGTTAATAGTGAATTTAATCCAGAAGGAAATAAATCCTTATAATTATAAACAAACAATTACCGCGGTTAATAAACTTTTCAATTATTTTTTCTTTTTAATTTTTGAAACGATAGAGTATGATACAAGTATTCATTACGTTTTGAAACTTAAAAATGTTTAAAGATATGTGTTGTTTTGTGGATGGGTCTGAGCCTCTCCGATAGTTCTATAGGCGAGCACGTTGGGTTCAGAAACCTCCGTTCTCGAGTTCAAATCTTAGCTCAGAAAAATATTTTTGCGAGTGGTAAATACTCGCAGAGCTATTTGTTTGGTCAATGAGGGAATTCTCAAATGAAGTAGCTCGTCAATTGTTGCAAAAACAAGCAATTGAATTCGAAAGTGCAAAATTTTCTCACTATTTAGTTAGTATTATAACATTGCGTAATTAAAAACACGATTCATTTTGTGCTAGTTTTGCACCACTAGGTAATTTTAACTCTCAGAACATGTTACATTCTTTGATTCTTCAAATATTTTAATCACTTCATCCTGTGTCAAAAGCTTCTCTGCAAAGTCAGAAATTCGAAACGAACGAAAACAAAATCATTAAATACAATAAATTGTTTGACAGTTATGAAACATTCGCACAAAATGTGGTGGATGATCATCTCTACCTGAGACTTAGCGTTACACTCACATTTAAATAAGGTAAAAAATGCAGATATGCACAGATTTAATTTGAAAAATTCGTTTTCTTGAACCATCCTACTCATCATTAAAAAATAACTCATTTTGAGTGCTAATTTTTTGTACGTATAGAACGAGATTAATTTTCTTCAAATGTTACTTGGAGTTCTATCCTTATTTTAATAGTATGCATTTTTAGAAGCACATCCAGGATTTTCTAGGGGGTCCGCGTATGGTCGACATGATGCTTGCACATAATCAATTTTTCTTTATACTGAATATAAAATGTATTTAAATTTGTGGACATATAGTCAATGTTTATAACGTTAACAACTGATATTTTGAATGATATTTTTGTACAGTAAAAGCCATATTTTTAATATGTATGACTTGTGGGGCCTGAAGTGTGTGTTTGTGCTCTGTGCCGCAGTTTCGTGCGGGAGGCGACGGGCTTCAACGTGGACATGCGCATCGGCATCCACACGGGCAACGTGCTGTGCGGGGTGCTGGGGCTGCGCAAATGGCAGTTCGACGTGTGGAGCGATGACGTCACTTTGGCCAATCATATGGAATCTGGCGGCAAACCTGGGTGAGTTTTCGTTTTGATTGATTGGTGATTCCGGGCGCGTCAATGTCTAAGGTCGTTAGTTCCATACGTGTAGTGCATGTTTTCCCTTGGGAGGTGGCGGTGATTTCCCCCAGCCGGATAATGAGATCTGACGCCGATCTACTGTCGGCTAACGTGGTTTTCCCCAACTAGGTATCTCCCACCAGCGGAACCCCACACCAGCCGGGCAAAGCTCTAAGACGACCGGTCTCCCGGCATGTGTGGTAGTGTGGTGCATGGAAGTGTAAGTGTGTAGAGATGAGGACAGGACAAGAAAGAGGAAAGAAATATGGCACGTGGTCCCTGGCCCGTTTGTTAGGGTACTGCTCCTGCATTCGCCTGGTTTTAATCAGAAAAATTTCTGAAAACTACCGATCAAAGCAGCCGGACGCTAGGATTGTCCTCCAGACAACGACTGAATTCGACCTAACTGTATAGCTAGTGTCGAAAATCCTACCACCGTCGGGACTACTACCTCCCGATCAGAGGCCGGATAATGGCATCAGATCAGATCAGATCAGATCAGATCAGTGGCATCAGATAATGCCCTGAGCCACCTCTCCCAGTCTACCGTCATCTTGTGCGGAATTTCATCCTCTAGGAATATCCCCCAAAGGGGACACCGCTTCGTCGACGTCCGGGACGAGCTCTAAGCTCCCGACTGGTCTCCCGATACGTATGGTAGTGTAGTGCATGTAAATGTGTGTGTAAGTGGCCCAGCTATCGAGCTTATGCCGATAATCCGCCACCGTCGGAGCTCGGACCGCAGAGACTGGGAGACAGTCTCTCGGAGGACCGCAGTCTCTGGGAGACAGAGCTCGGACCGTAGGACTGCAGAGACAACGACCGTGTAGCTGTGAGTTTAACTCAGCAGGTCTCTGTTGGATTGGATCACCTATCGTATTCTGTAGATTTCATTGCCTATCGTATGTTGACAGTGAGTGAAATATAGCTACACTAACCAGAGGCGGCTCGTGGTCATGCCATTAGGGTGTGAAATGTTTCCCTTCTTACTCCCTTCCTCCTACTCTCTCTCCCTCTTTCCCTCTCTCTCCTTCTCTCTCACACACACAGGCATACATTACATGCATGCAATTATACTCATTAACATAAATAATGACAATTAAACACAAATCATGATATGAAGTCTGATAGCATGCCGAACAGTACCTTTCTGTTGTTTCTTATCAGCAATTTTTTTCTGTAATTTTTTCATTGAAATCTTTAAATTCTTGCGTTTAATATTTTCTACGCTATACATTATTGGTTGCACAAACACCTTTGACAGAAGAACGAACTTTCTGACTTCGGTTTTTCAAAACACATTGAAACGTAGTATAATACATACGTTTACACAACTTTATTGGGTTTTGAATACTTCGGAATGGTTGTGTAATTTCAACTCACTTTAAAACCCAAGATAATACCCTTATAATATTCAATTGACATTTTTTATGAATGCAACACTGAACAACAATGCGTTTGCGTCTCGCGCGCTACCGCGAGAGCTCATTTAAGTGGAGATATATCTCACACTTTCTTCGTTTCATGTCACACTTACTTCTCTTAAAAATTTGTGCTAGCCAAACGTTATATCTTCGAGACATGTCAAGGCATTCGCAGAGACCGCCAATTTGCCGACGCAATAGTATTCGCATCGCCCCGCCGGCGGAATGCTCCATCCGTCCACCAGCCACCGTCGTCCTCCCCCTTTCCCCTCCAGCTCCACGGCAGCCAACGACACCATTGTCTCGTTCGATTTCCCGAGTGTGCGCCGGCTGGCTTTCACGAAGGGCATTGGCAGCGGATTGGCAATCGCAGTATCCGAACGGCGCGTCTTTTGAAGTACCATGTTTCGTAAATGCTCTGAGAGAATTCCCCTCTTGTTAAGAGATGTCTAAGAGAAATTGCAACGAATTAATTTGGGTGTGCACATGTGAACATGCGAATGTCCACGAGCCGCCACTGACACTAATTGAAAGATGCAATGGCAAAAAATGACAGATTTTTGGGATGTGTGCAAATATATGTTGGCTGGGTGCAAATATATGGTTAAAACTGACAAGATAAAGTTTTGGTGGAATGTTGTGAATGGTCGCATTTACTTTTGTGCACCAAGAAAAAATCAATTTATGAAATTACTTCGGGTATGCAATTTTCTGCAAACTCGCCTACAACCACAGGAGGTCTTATTCCGCACGGTATCAACCCAGGAAGAGTGCAAAAAGAAACAGAAAGAAAACTTTACCTTGGCAATAAGTGGCGTGCCAGCAACCCCAGCACTGCTGGGATAAGCAAGAATGAGAATTTAATGAATATTGAAAATTAAAATTACGATGAACCGTATGTCACTTGATCAAAAATATTGCACCCACTGTATATTCTACTCCGATCTTTGCGCCGGCCCACGGCGCTACCCCAGCTGTAATACCTTTGCTGGGATTCGGTACCTGTGGGCATCTTATTTACTGGGCCAGGGGCAGACGGCGATTGAGGAAGAGCCGTAGCAGATAATATACTGAAGCCAGCTAGCTAGGGATAGATGACGTTACTCCCCTTTCCTTGTTTCCCTCACCTGCCTCGTTATTGCAGTACTCCCCGCCAGGCAGATGAGAGCAATCAAGTCATCTCAAATTTACTCGTAAGCCAGTGCTACCACAATTCATCGTTATTTTAAATGGCATGTTTTGTCAGTATACATTACCGTAGCGTTTATCGAGAAGTTTATAACTTATCTAATGATTATGGGACATATATTTCTCTCTCGCTGTAATGAGAGTGAACCAGAATGTCCCCTAGATATTTTATTAATTATTATGAGGAATGTTGTTCTGACGCACGTGATCAGAACACTAGATTCCCCGAATTTTCGAATAGTATACCGTACCCTTAAGAGAGTCAGTGTGTATGGCAGGACTGCGTGATGTAAAAAGAATAAAAACCTATGGTCGAAACAGAACTTGTGAAAACAGACTAGTTTAGCCTAATGAACCACCACTGCTTGAGAACATATGACACACATTCATTTTTCGAAAAAACTAAGCAGTGTTTTGCTAGTCATGAAAGATGAATAGAGTTTAGTTTCCTTTGATTACCGCAAATTTGCAGGAAGCAAATTTCATTTTCCTATTTTGTAAGTAACTATTTAATTTTTCTTTCATGAAAATACATCATGAGTGGGAGCGATAAATTGCTTGTTGGAATTGTTTATTTTCAAAAAAATTGTGTTTTACAGTTGTTATAAAGAATCTCTTGTTCCGCCACCATTTTGGTGGCCGAAAGGGAGGGGGATAGTGGTTGGTCGCTAGCAGCTGGGGTATACAATGTAATCACCGCACACCCCTTGAGCAATTGTATTCTCAGTTGTTGTTTTTGTTGTTATTTTTTGGTGACAGCCAACGGCGGGAAAACTAATCACATCAGTATTTCCTTCACTGTGATAGGTTTCCTTATGGATTATTAGGTGAATCACTAGGTGGGCGGGAACACAATGATTGTTGCATTGTACAAATAGCGAGACATTCGTTTTTCCCTTTAATCGGGCTGTCAGAGTTTTAAGTTAATATATATTTGGAAATGAGTTGTGTTTCTTGTAGAAGACGCCTAAGAAGGTGTGGTGTAGTTTTCACGACTGCTTGGAATTTAGACGCAAGCTCGCGATTCAATTTCTTGTATTCACATCAAATGATCAATACCCATTGTTCGGGGTTCAAATAGAAAACGCGACTGAATTAATAGCTGAAGGGACTATATTCATGACTAAATCAAGCTACCCCTACTGACATTGTAATCATCATACGAATTTAATTAATGTGAGAATAAATTGTAAACTTTGTGATTTCAAAATTTAATATTACAACATTTTTACAAATCTGTAAACTAAAATAATATTTTCTTTAAAAAATTGAGGCACCTATTCAACGGGATCTCCTCGCATTCGCTTATTCTCATTATCCATTCATTCATCCCTGAGGACGAATAAATGACAGTACATTGTGGGTTTGTTGCGTTAAATCTTCACTACTTGTGGTGTAAGATATTTTAAAATGGAAAGACAATTGTGCATTTTAATTCTTGTGACCACAAGATTTTCTAGTACTTTCTGTCACATCAAGTTAACGAAACTCTTCAAAATACGATGGTTAATGATAGTGATTTTATGACCAAAATACGGGGGTGTCTCATTGCAAATTGCAGTGGATTCTTGATTATGCTTCTAAATTTTGAGAGCTGGAAGATATTGACAACTTTGTGAGTGATGAGCTACATAAGAGATTGCAAGCACGTGGAGGTGTCGCTTGAAAGATGAGCCGCCTTTGCCACTGCAGACCACTTTTCTATAAAAGTGAAGTTGTTTACAATTCCCGGGACAGCTATCTAATATATAATTGTGAAAATAAATGCTCGTGCAATGTCGCGTTTCTTACGCGAGTGAAATATAATAGGCACCGTTTTAAAACTATCTCTCATGGAAAGTAAAAGGAAGAATCCTATTGTTAAATCATACTGAAAACGGAAAATAGTCTCGGTATGAACGAACGAGCACGATAACGGGAAAATCTACCTTTCCAAATGATTATGCAAATATTAGTAAAATTTAAATCAGGAAAGTTAACAGATTTAAATTCGTTCTTGGATATCACGTGCTCTCCTGGAAATGCTCTTATTTAAAGTTCGACGTAAGCGCACCGATTTTCAGCTGATATCAAAAAGAGGATGAACTCAGCGTCGCATTTGGAGCGGATGTTGCTTGAAAGAAGATTGTAGAAGCGAAGTATTTTTGGCAACGCCGATCGTGACTATTAGGAACATTCGGACCGTGTATCAGAGATCTCGAGACGCTGCTTGACGAACATTTTACTCAAATGAGGTTGACTAGAGGTTCCGGTTGCGTCCTTGGAAAGTGTTTAATTTACAATAGAGTTGACATTTCGAAAGATTGAGAGGCGTAAATGATTTCTATTTCAATACAAACAGGCATATTAATGTTTTTATCTAGCTCACGTCAATAACAATAAAAAATATGGGTCGTTTGGGAGGGACAAAAGCCATAAATGGTATTCTGATGAAAAGCAAGGGTCCATTTCCGCATTTGGTCAATTTATTTATTCGTATGGTAGGAAACAATACAATAAGAAAAAGGAAAAAAGAATTCACACAAAGAGAGCAATTCAAAACAATTAAAAGAACAAGTACACAATTTAAAAACAATATAGCACATTTAAGTAAAAACTATATGTCTAATTTACAATGAAAAGTTGATTTTATCAGTCTTAAAATATTGATTTTAAAGCCTTAAGTCAAGTTCATTTGCCCATTGGGCCGCATTTTCAGTTACTGCGATGAATTCTTGGGGGTTTCCAGGAAACTTCCTTCTCGGACAGTCATTGACAATGTGATGTATAGTTTGCCTGACATCTGCGCAGTCACACATCGGGCTAGGGCTTATCTTCCATTTATGCATTAAATCAGCACAGCGGCCGTGTCCAGTACGTATTCTGTTAATAGTTGTCCAAGTGCTGCGTGGAAGTGAGAAACCTCCAGGTTTTTGATTTTCCTGTAAAATAGGTTGCCATAGTGACGATACGGATCTATTCCAGGTTTCTTGCCAATCGTTGAAGCTATTGTAGTCTGAGGCTACCAAACTTTGAGCGGTTGTAATCGGTGGATGACGTGATTTCAGTTGTCTCGTTGTTCTTGCGCCAATATCTTCATGTATAGGAAGTAACGGATTGTTCATAATCTTCGCATATTCCTTTTTGAGTGCATTCTTTCTCCTTATGTCTGGGGGTGGTATGCTGCTCAGCACAGGCAGCCAGTGGGTTGGTGTGGATTTGACTACTCCTGCAATAATTCTCATAGAACAGTTTAATTGCGTGTCAACGTATTTGGTATGTGGACTATTTAACCAAACCGGAGCACAATATTCAGCAGCTGAGTATGTCAGGCTTAAAGCTGTTGTTCTTAGAACTTCTTCCGATGAGCCCCAAGTGGTTCCTGTAAGTTTTTGTAGAATGTTATTTCTGGATTTTAGTTTGTTTGCGCAATTTATCAGATGTTTTTTGAAACTTAAAGTTCTGTCCAGGGTAACTCCTAGATATTTAGGGTGCGGGTTATATTTTAGAGTTTTGCCATCTAATTTTACTTTGAGCTGGTTATGGGCTAGTTTATTATTAAGATGGAAACAAGTTGACTCAGTTTTTTGACAGTTTATTTTAAGTCTCCAGGCTTTACAATATTCAGATATAGTGGTGAGATCAGCACTTAGTACTTCTTCTATCTTGGCCATGTCTTGGTGTTGGTAGACTATATTTGGTCAATAGAACAAGAGAAACAAAAGGAAAAACACCCTCGACGTGGAAGTTAAAACCCCAGAAAATTCTACAGTTGTTATTGAGAGATATTCAGTTTTTTAGAATAACAAAGTAAAAATGAAAGAATGCATTCCTATTTTTCTATTAAAAATTATCAGCCGACCTGGGTGGCCGAGGTGGGAAAGAGCGTCGGTCGAGTCCTAGGCCCGCCTTGGGCATGACTGTTCGTCCTTTCTCTGGCATGGACATGTCGTGGAGAGCCTCGCGTTCTGCTGACCACGGAATAGCAAGTGTGTTGGTGTCTAGTGTGTGGTCGAATGGGCGTCTCATTGGGACGTAAAGGGTGTCGGCTGGAAAAACTCTAGCAAATAATAATAATAATAATAATAATAATAATAATAATAATAATAATAATAATAATTTTGTTTTTGATGCTTGATATAGTACTTAAATGTGTAAAAACAGTTTTGCGCCAGAAAACGTGCTTAATATTTGAATTTATGTAGATAGATTTTAATTGTTAAATGTCACTTGGCAATTTGTTTTAAAAACAACATACAAGTATTACAGTATTCTTTTGTAGTGAGTTGTTGATACTGACACCTCATGGAGATGATTCTTATGTCGTATTATGATTATGTATATATGTTTACCATACCTCTGAGTACGCCCGTTTTAACGAAATCCATTATGTCTTAAATCAGTAGGCAAGGCAAATTATGGTATTCCAAGCTCAATAGAAAAAAGACTGTGGGAATCACGTGGATGACTTTTGCTGGAAAATGGGGACAAGATATGAAAGGAAGCATCGAGCTCGGTCGTAGTAGGGTGCTGCTTTGGCATTCGCCTAGAGCGGATCGGGGGAAACCACTGATCAGAGCAATCGGCTATTCCAGTTCGATTCCAACAGGTATCATACATTCGTCAATATGAAACACATCAGACACATTTCCGGAATTTGATCGGAAACCCGAGATCGAACCCGCGACCTTCCAATTACTGGTACGCTCGTCATTACTGGCCTTGGTAATAATTTTATAGTATTTATAGTAAATAATCAACATATAATACTCTGTGGTTTAAAATGCTTGTGTTGTGCTGAACGTAATAGGGTTAAAATGCGAGTCACAACTCTGTTTTGCCGCGAGGCAAAGCCTACGGTTTTGCCGCTAGCGTTTTTTCATAGACCGACGGACAGGCAGACGTGTAAAAGATAGGCAAACGGAGAGACGGACAGATAGACGGCAGGGACGGACGGATAGGCAGACGGGAGAAAGACGGCGGAAACATGGATGGTCGGAGAGACAGACAGACGGAGAGGCAAACGGACGGAGAGACGGACGATCGGAGATACGGACGAACGGAGAGACGAACGGACAGGGAGACGGGCAGATGAACGGAGAGACGGACGGAAGAACGGAGAGACGAACGGACAGGGAGACGGGCAGGTGAACGGAGAGACGGACGGAAGAACGGAGAGAGAGATGGGGGAATAGAGAGACAGACGGATGAACGAAGAGACAGACGGAGGAACTGAGAGACGGACGAACGAACGGAGTGACAGGCGGACGATTTGACGGAGAGACAGAGTGACGGACGAGCTGATGAAGAGACAGTCAGACGGAGAAGCAAATACACAGACTGACGGACAGACACCTACATAGGCACACAGATAATAGGAGACAGGCAAACAGACGAAGAGGCATGCAGACGGACGGAGAGACAGGCTGACAGACGGAGAGAAAGGCTGACGGACGAAGGGACAGACAGACGGAGTGGCGGTATGCCGAAAACCTGTTTTTCGTCTTAAAGGTCCAAGAACACGTAGATTCTGACTACACAATGTGATAGAGGAAGTAATTTACTTTTGGTAAATTATCGCATTATTTCTTACTTTTGCAATTTTCGAAAATTCAGAAAGTTCAACGAAAATGAGACCTGTTCCATTTTTTAACGGTCCTTTATGCTTATTCGAGCAAAAATTTAAAGAAAAAAAATTAAACCGTTTCTGAGAAAAAAAGAGCCACTTTTTTCTGCAGCATTACAACACTTTCTTTATACCACGTAGTACTATGCGAGAAAGTAAAAAAAAAACTATCCTACTGCATACGATTTATGCATTCCATATTTGCACACTTTCCTGTTCATATGAAGAAGCGGGCGTAGGCGTACATGAACGTAACGAATTGCTTAATAACACTCCCCTCTCCTCTAGAGGTATTTCCATTAGACCAGAAACTGTTCCTGGATGAAGGTTATCGCTTCCGCCGGATTGGGTAAGTTTGTTTAATTTGCATCGGCAACTACCTCTTCTAGAAGTCCCCGAGGGGGTGCCGCTCTTGCCATGGAGGGTCGGGCGCTAGTTCATTACACTCGAAATAGGTCAGTCGCAATCTTGTGCTTGCATCCGATTAAATGGCGTAGCGTGCGGTGCGGAGGCGGGGTGGGCCACGCAGGCCGTGCCGTGATGCTCCTGCTGCGAGGAACCTTTCCTGCGAGTGCCGCTTCGGCGGCGGAGCGCGCTCCTGGCAGGGGTGGGAGCGCGGGGCGGGCTGGAAGGAGGTCGGGGGCGGAGGCGGAGGCGGAGGCGGGCGGGCAGCAGGAGTTGTTAACAAGGGGAGCGTTAGAGACCCGACAAGTTAGTAGCTCATCACGCTGCAATATCATTTCGGTGTCGCCTGGGGTGCCCGGAGGCCCAAGCAGCCGCCGCCGCCTACGGCTTCTTCGCATTGTGTCGCTTGTGGACGTGCCTACATATTGGGCTCGCTTTCACAATCGACGCGGGCAGAGGCAGCAAGGGATTCTATTATAATCTTGATATTGCGATGCATGCGGTCTTTGTACACAATTCGAAAATTGCAGATTGCCAGACTCGTTAATTTTTTGTTACAAGTTTTTGTTCTACTCTCCAATCCACTGATTTAGAAATAAGGAAATATATTGGTTAATAAAAGCTTTTCTCATCTATCAAAGCTATTAATGAATGAGGACTGAGGCTCAACTACGAGTCAAGCGCGCTAGTTCAAATAAAGTGGAATTATTGGTGAATATCGAGATTTAGGGCTACAACGTGTCTTCTGGCTTGGTTCTTAAAAAATTGCTAGTTAGCGCGGGTTGCCCGGTTTAGTTTCACGAGCCGACTTTGTCTGGAGTAGTATGGACATGTGCACACAGCAGCCTATTAGTCTTGTTTTTCTCCCACATCCGACACGTTTGTCCCTATTTATAAAACGTTTTTTTATGAAAAATGTTTTTTAAATAAAAACTATATTTAATTCGTATTGACGAGGTATGTCTGTAAAAATATATTATTTTTATTATTATTATTATTATTATTATTATTATTATTATTACTATTATTACTATTATTATTATTATTATTCTCATTATTATTATTATTATTATTATTATCATTATTATTCTCATTATTATTATTATTATCATTACTATTATCATTCTTCTTCTTCTTCTTCTTCTTCTTCTTCTTATTATTATTATTATTATTATTATACACATTCAATTATTATGTACATTTCACCCTCGGTAATTACGTCACGGCAGCATTACGAGAAGGTTCGTTACTGTCTCTCTTGCACAATTTGCTCCAGAGCGCTTGTCTCTGTGTTCCCCACGCGCTTCAAATGCTGAAGGACCCACGCTCTCAAGTATTATATAAAGACATCGGGTGTTAAGGCGCTAAAATGTGTTTTATTTTTTACTTATTCCTTTTAGCTAGTTATTGCCTTCCATACGGAGCTCGATATACTTTGCATAACTTAACTGGATCGAAACAATCGTGGTGATGAGGGAAATATGAATAAAATCGAATGATGCTACATGTTCTCTTATGGAGGGAATTATGATAGAGAGTTATGGGAGGGAAATATGAAAAGTCAAACCGAGTCAAGTTAACACACAGTTAATTAGTAAATAAGTAAATCTCATGAAATTACGTATGTACCACGGGCATTAACTGGTTCTAATGATCTCGGGCGACAAAATGCCCGAGGGCCTTTGGCCCGAGAGCATTATGTATCTGCTCGATCATTAGAACCCTTATAAGGCCCTTGGTACATAAATAACTATTAGGGGCCTCAAAAACAACAAAAATTCAAACTGATATCGA
Source organism: Teleogryllus occipitalis (assembly GCA_011170035.1). Lineage (NCBI taxonomy): Eukaryota > Metazoa > Arthropoda > Insecta > Orthoptera > Gryllidae > Teleogryllus > Teleogryllus occipitalis. Next base: position 135,290 of record BLKR01002752.1, read on the forward strand.
GATACACTCGTATGGTATTTCTTCTTGGTGACAATCTATCAGGAAGAAAAAGTGCAAAATATTGTTACACAAATTGGCAACAAAATTTATTTAAACTAAAGTTGAATAAAATTTCTTTTAAAAATGTATAAATATTTGCAATTCTCTCACTAACATAATTATTACAAGATATGTTCTGACTTGTTGTTTATTGTAACAAATCAAAAAAATTTAAACTATTCTAAAAAAGGCTTTGCATGCATTAAGAAAAAAAAAATTTAACATTAATTAAAACTAAATTTTAAAGAAAGAGAAAAATATTTTTTAATCGCATTATCGCTTTTGTTTTTCTTAATTTTTTTTTCTTAATTTATTTGCCATAGATGGTGAATACATAGCTCAGTTGAAATAACTCTACATATGTATGATGGCTTAATACTAACTTAAATTTAAACTTAAAACTAATACAAGGGTTGAGGTTACCCATGGGGCTCCTCTAGTCGGGATCTATATCAGAGAATTTTTTGAGAAAAATGTGGAATGGAAACTTATTTTGTATTCGGGTTCTATGTGATGGGTTTTTGCCGAGTCTGTGAACTGCTAATGAAGGGATTTGGGATATGTTTGAGAAGAAGTTGGTGGCTAGATATGTGATGTGATGGTCTATAGTCTCTAGGTCGAATTCGTTATGTAACTGTTTGTTGGTGACATACCAGGGAGCGTTTGAGATAATTCTGAGGAATTGGTTTTGTATGATTTGTAATTTCCTTTCCTGAAATTTTTTTATTTGAAGGGTCCTTGTAAGAATGGAAACTTCTGTTTGTCTCTATGAGGTATTTAATGAGGTTACGGAAATCTGTTATGGAGTTTGCACTGATTTTTGTTTTATTGTTTTTGAAATCTGCTACAAAGTCACTGGTCAATTTATTTTTAAGTTCTTTGATGAAACTGTATGAGTTGGAGATATTTGATACAAAAATTGGGGGGATTTTAGCTGGTAAATCTGTTTGTTCGGAGGCATTTTCACTGAGATATTGAAAACGGCTGGTTTCTGGAGAAGTTACACCATCGCGTAGCACACCAAATCTGTTGCCAATTTTACAGTTATATTGACTGGGATCAACCGAGTTATTAGAATTGTTTCTAACGGGACTTTTCTTTTTATATTCATACGGATCTACAAAATCACTGTCTGACCTTTTTCGTGTAGGGTTTCCTGATGACGATGATGGCGGTGACTGTTCGCTGTGTAACGAACCTGATGCGAAGCGCCCTTCCATGTTGCCTTCGGCAGAGGTCGGGTTCTGTGTTGCCTGACCACTTGTTTCCATCGATTCACTGTTGGTTATATCTTGCGGAACCTGATGCACTGCACTGCTGGTAAAATAAGTGTTGTTGTCTACATTGTGTAGGGTTAATAGGGCCTGCGAAAGTACAAACCCCGTGGATGGATCAGCTTCATTTTGCATTAACTATGCAAATAATGAAGAAAACTACCGCTTTTTTTTAGTGAAAAGCTGGCAGTTCTTAATAACGGCAAACCGAGTTGCGTATTTCACGCCACTTATCCTTGCTGCACGTTATCTCTAACACACTTTCACTAGCTGCGACTGCTTATCGCGCGGAGCGCTCTGAGGTGTTGCCCCGGCGAGAGCTGAGCACGGAATGATCGCTTTTGTAGGGACCATTTTAATTCTGTGCAAGTTCTTTTGCTCCCAATCTTATTACAGAAATGTCACATACATTTTTGTTTGTTCTGAGAGAGGGAATTCTCTATCCATTGTCGGTACAAAGCCCACTACCAATGTTTAAATTTTGGAATCTTCACATGAGTGAACTATTGAACTGAGTTTCTAGAGCCACTGTGAAGTGATCACGTGGAGCATGGAGCACAACTTTACGACAGCTGGAGGCACTTCCCGTCGGCAGAGACATAAGTTCTAATGACTGGCATACACTATGCATATTTTGTTGTAAAACTAGTGGTGAAACAATATCACGTATTTCCTCGCATTATTTGTAACTTTTGCAATTTTCGAAATTCGAAATATGTTTAAGCGTCCTTTGGCCTATCCAAGTAAAAAATCATTGGAGCCGTTTTTTGGGAAGAAAATAAAGTACCTTTACTTTAAACTAAAATTACGTGAAAACTATGCCCTTAAAAAATCGTACATGATCTTACCTAAAAATTTAATTCATGGCAGATTACATGAAGGAAAAATATCTATATTAATATTGAAGATTTCAAATGTTAATATTTGCAATTTTCGAAAATACATAGAATTCGCCGAAAAGGTCATTTTCGTGAACACTCCATTCCAGAGAATATTTAAAAAAAATTGGAGCCCTTTCTGAGAATTTTTAAAAATTGACAATTCTTCACGCAAAATAACGCAAAAAGTATTCAAATTTTTGAAATGTAAATGACTTGGTTTAAAAATTTATCTTTAAAGAACATATTTCATTAAGGAAAAATCTCTATGTTCAATATTATAGTTGGAGGACGCTGCAAAGTTCAGTACGTTTGCAATTTTCGACATTCGGAGACTTTAACGAAAACTATACCTGTGACTTTTATGCCTGATTTGCTCTAGGACAATACTAGGAAATATTTTATTCAAAAATATTGCAGCCATTTTACTTTCTCGTCTTTACTTCGTAGATAGAACAAGGGACGCTTCAAAGAATGGCGCAAGTCTCATTTTCTTTTTAACTATCTGAATTTTTGAAACTTACAAAAGTCCGAAATAATTCGAGAAAATGTGCTGTTGTATCTCCAATCGTTTAAGCTTTCTTTAAGCCAACATTATATGATGGAACTCGCGTACATATAACATGTAATTCAAGAGAAATGCAGGAAAATTCAGCGACGTGTAAACGTTGAGATTGTGAAGGATTTAGAGTAAAGGTGGAATTCCATAAATATTAAATTTCTGTCGTGATTTTAAGAAATGTGTTTTAATTACCGAAAAACTATTCAAATATGCCCACATTCACTTACAACTTGATTCTAAAATCTACTTAATTAAATTATATTATGCGGAGTACTAAACATTTGGTAAATATACTAAATACTTTCATTTTGTAGATTTTTTAAAGTGAAATGTATTTAATTGCACGTAAATAAAGTATATTGGAAAACACTAAAGCGTATTCTTTAAATGTGTGATGTGTATCGCAAGTTTCAATTTACACTTTACGTCGGGAAACTTTCTTCGACGAAATAGAGATAACTGACTTTTTAACCTCCAAAGAGTTCTATCAGTTTTTTTGTAGCGCCACTCATGTGGATACTTTTGAATAAAGCAATCGAGATTGTAATTTTTAAGCTGACTACCGTTCGTACGGTCTGCCAAGCACTTCCCCGCCGTTTCTTCTGTAATGGTGTAGAAATAGTAAACATGTGGACTAAGGTCTTCCGCCTGCCTGCTCTGCAGGAATTAAACGACATACTTCGCACCTGTCACTAGATGACGAATTTGCCGCAGCACTGCAATTTTTGTTGCTTATAACAAATCAAGAATTAATGGAAATAAGTCGGACATGTCACGACGTGTGAAGAAAATTTCACTCCTACGTAGAGTATTCAATTTTTTTCTGTTTTTTTTATGAGATAAAATTTCAGGAATTCAACAACTTTTCGCAATGTGATCTTTTTATTTTCACACCCACAAAACATACTTACCTTTGGTTAAGTTACGTCGTCATTTACAATATTTGCAGACTCCGTGAATGATGTAAGGGGTCTAGAGCTACATTCACAACATCAGGTGTTCCCTCGACGTATAGATCTGGCATTACAATGGAACAATGCTATCTAGTTTAACTAGTGGTGTCACTGGCTGGGGTGATGGGATTGCGCGAAGCGTACTACAAAGCGGTCATCGGACGCAAACAGAAGCTGACAAGTGAATGAGGTTATCATTGACAGCTAATTCACTTCTGAATATCCATAATGGGAAACCAATTAACTATAATCCTAAACTGGAAGGTTTTGTTTCCAAATCAATAGCTGTTTCCGAACGTATTCTTCATTTTAATAGCAGAAGTCGATTTACTCGAACCGCGGCGCTGAGTGCAGGAGCGAGCGACGGGAGAGGAGCGCAGGCGGCGGGGGGAGGCGCCGCCTGGCAGCGTGGGATTGGCCTGTCGAGAGGAGTCTCTCGGGGCACCGCCTTCTAAGGATGCCCTGCTTGGGGTACTGGGTCTCCAGGAGCCACCGCCTCGCAGCGACCCTCCCCGCACCTCCCGCATCACCTCTTACCTTCTCTTATCTCCCGCGTCTCCCCGCACCTCTCCGCAACTTCTCGCACATCTCCGTACTTCCCCACTCTTCCCCGCACCACCTTCTCCTCCCAGCACCTCACTGCATCTCCCCCCCCCCCACAACACTCCGAAACTCTCCGCGTCTCTCCTCACCGCTTTGCGCCTCCCGCATCTCACCGCGCAGAGCCTTCAATCTGCTTCTTTCAATGGCCCGGGACTCGACGACGGAGGCGAATTAAATTGACTCAACCTTCCTTCCAATACAAGATTGATTGCTATCCATTTTTCTAATTCTTTCTCGCAAGTACCAGCTGCTAATAGAAGGAATGAAGTACTCCAAATACTCACTCATATAATGTAAAATTTTCAACTTAAAAATCTGAGAGATATCTTTATTTTTAAAGTCATGCAGTTCTCATCCAAGTAAATCGATGCTCAGTGCTCATAGAATACTGGAAATTATAACTACGACAGTTTTTTATCACCGAGATTTAGCTATTTTTAGTTATTTTGGGAATTAATGTATAACATTTAGCCTTCCTAGTTTTAAAATTGGTGCGAAACCAAGTTCATTAGGTAAATAATCACATTCCAATTTATTCCCAAAACGCATTTTCAAAAATTGTGTACGGTTCTCACGGTGCTTCTGATCGCATCAACAGTCATATTTTGAATTAACAAATTATCCATTTTTTAGTAATTCTAAAAATAAAAAAACAGTTTAAAATTCGCAGTGCGTCGAGTTCGGCCAGATATAACGAGGAATATCAATGTTGGAGAATATTTTTTGAACGGTTTGGCTCTAGCGTTGACCACAGACAGACAGTCGGTCGACGACGTTCGGAGACACAGTCATTTTTCCGTCAATCAATTTTGGTATCAACAGCCAAAAAACCTTGGATTCTGACTACACAAAGTGTTTGAGGAAGTAATTTACAACATATATTCACAGGACCCACAATACGAGGGTTTCTATGTAAAAATCGCTTTTTTTTGCTGCAGCGTTACAATATACAATTGCAATACAAGCTCTATACTACGTAAGTGGTATCAGAGAAAATAAGATAATTTCGAATCTTCGGGGATTTCAATTTTTCATGGACCCTCTTACCTCTTATTATCCAAGAAAATTAAGATATTACGCAATGTATGCAACTGTCAATTGCAAATTCATACTATAACAAGCGCATTGAAACCACCTATTATCCAATTTTAAATTAAAATACGAGCATAAATGTTGTTACGGTGAGAACTGTGTGCTGTACGCGCAAGGTTTCTTGATATTCAGGGGAGCGGAAGGCTCTGACTACGTCATAGCTTCAACGGGAGTGCCAACAGTTGAGCAGTTCGCACGCCACTTAGCCTGAGGTCAACTTACACGTGACAGCATATTAATCCGAGTCATTGGAATAGCTGTCACGTTCACTTTCACTCAGCGTGTCTCGTGCAACGTTCACAATGATGTCGACGGCTAATTTGAGTACTTCTTCATATCCTTCTTTCAGTAGCCATCGCATTTCTCCGTGTGGGCACCTGGAGGGTGGAAGACGATCACGGGTGGATTCAGAAGGGAGAGATCATGGCTCCTAAAGACAACATTTTTGTCATTTTTCTCAATTGAGACGTGGGAAAGGTTGTGACTGCCAGAATTTTGAATTTTTAGGTTTTTCATTCAGAAGGTAGTAAATGGCCATGCCAATGGCTCAGAGAAGATGGTATGTCGATATGTAATCAAATGAAGTTGCAAACGTAGTGGCTAGATGGTGTAAGTTGTATGTATACAACTGTTGGCGCAGATAAGGTAGTAACTCCATTTAGCGAATTAGAACGTGTCGTGATATTGAGTAGAGCTTATGTTTGTTTTGATTGTTGTGAAACAGATCTGTGTTTATCATTAAATATGCCTCCAGATTCTTGATTTTAGGACATTTATACATGCCCTGAGATATGGAATTTAGCATCATAAAGAAGAGGATAAAAAGGTACAAGACCTTTCCGCAGAATGTGACAACTTTTTGAACACATCTATCACAATCAGCACCCTCAGCTGGATTAGACTCACAAGAGTTGATTTTCCTCTAATAAAGAGAAGACAATCATATAACGACCTTGAAATGTGGTCTCAGCACAGGTTTTTAAGATTGTACCGGCATTAACGTTACTCACTAACTTGTAGTGCTTGCAACGCCTTGAAAGAAGACCAATCATCTCTGGTGCCGAAAAGAGAGACTTGTTATCTATGTTGAACTTCCTTGATGCAATATACCATGTATTTTACCGTAATATTTGTGCATAATGTATAGATAAGTTTAATTCCGAGTTTGTCTAAGGGGTGATTTCTTTACTGTATTTTAAGAAACTAGTATTTCACAGACAAATGTGTGCCAGACTTCGAAAATGTCACATGTAACACTGACATGAGTGTATGCCTTCCATTTAAAGCAGTTTCTGTATTAATGTTGGTGGAAAAGTGTTCATAAATTTGTTTTTTGCTTCCTTTGAAAAAAATTGTTTTTGGCAGTTACTACCTTTCCCATGTCAATGCCTCAATTTATTGAAAATAATTTCCATACATAGCTCTCATGACATCCAAAGAAATGTTATGAATGTAATCGTACATTTACGCTCAGGGCATCAACTGATGTCACTGCTGTGCCTCTGACTGTGAAGTCTTAGATTCGAGTCCCGACGGTGGCAGGATATTTGACATTGGCTAGAGACCTAGGTCGAGTTCTGTCTCTGTCTGGAGGAGAATTCTAGCGGCCAGCTGATCTGATCGGTAGTTTTCAGTGGTTTCTCCGATCAACACTAGGCGAATGCAGGAACAGTACCCTAACAAACGGGCCAAAGACTGCGCGCGATCTTTCCTTGCCATTCCTTGTCCTATCCTACACCTTACATACACACACACTTACATGCACTGTACTATCACACATATGGAGACCGGTGAGGTGCTTAGAGCTTGTCCCGACTATGGGTCCCCCGCTTATGGGATATATGTTTGGTGTAACTCAGCTAGCCGTCGGTAGATCGGTGCCGGATCTCACAATCCAGCGGGGGAAAGATTGCAAGGCCTGAGCAAAATCATGCACTACATCTACGGGACAAATAACCTTGGCAGTTGACGCGCCCGGAATCACTAATCAATCAATCGAAAAATATTTCATGCTAAGAATGTAATAGAATTCTATTTTAACAATATTTATGGCGATCTGAACTGAAATTGCATTGAAGTAGTATAATAAACAAGAAAATACACGGGTTTGTAATTAATAAGTAAAAAGAACACATAATAATTATTTATTACTCGCCAAGTAAAGTTCTGATTTATGGTTACTATTTGTTCCATACTGTTACTTCGCGATTAATTATCTAGAACGCCTAGAATGGATTTGAAACCTTTTCCATTGCATTAAAAATCCTTCATTTAAATACGATGAATTGTTACACGACAATTATCCGTTAATAAAAAATATGCATCGCAACATTCAACTTTCTTTGAAGACTTTAATACATCTATTCGTGTCAGTGTTTTCCTTAGACGCACCCATTTCTTGTCGAAAGTGTTTGGTATTCATATCATTTCCTTTATTCCTCCTCCTCTGATATTTCTTATAATACGAGTATTCTACTTTCTTTCTTCCACTTCATCATCTCGGGCTTCATCTCTTCCTTTTCGGTATTCGTATCGTACTCACTTTCAATGGAAAAATCACCGTCCACACCAGTCAGTACCACTAGCGATTTCCATTATCGACGGATCAACTGTACCATCGAAAATAGGATTCTCGAGAAACACGCTCCGAGATCGTCCAGCACGTTAACACTTCTTCGCTGTGGCAATAAATGTTATACTTCAGGAGATGTGCTATCTGCAAGACCGCTCCGAAATTTCAACTGACTCTCAAAGGTAAACGGTTGTAATTGAATCCGCCACCCCGGGGCGAGGGTTGTTTAGAAAGAGCTAAGGAGGTCCTATATACGAAAACTTCCTGCGACGCACAGGTAAAGACAGTCATGCGTTTATTTTTCCTCAGCGGTCTCAGAGACCGTACGCCGCCAGTTAACGGCTAGAGTGCCCTTTCGCCTTGATTTGAACCACTGTCGATATCCCTGCCCCTTAAACCAACCAGCAATTCTGCCGTTTGCGTCTCACAGGGAGGTCCTATGATTCGCGTTCTGACGATGGCAGGATTGTCGACACTAGCTGCATAGCTAGACTGAATTCAGCTGCAGTCTGGAGGAGAATTCTAGCAGCCGGCTTCCCTGGTCGATAGTATTCCGTGTTTTCTCCATTCAATACCAGGTGAATGACAGAGCAGTACACTAGCAAACGCACCGCGCGCGATCTTTCCGTTTTCATTCTCGTTGCCTACCTTCCCTTATATACACGCACTACACCATCTCACGTCGGAAGACCAATCGACACCCGACTGGAACAGTGTCTCGCTAGAGTGATACATGGAGGGGAAAACCTGCAAGCGAACCTACACGTCACCTCCCGGTTTATGATATGAACTGCACTTACAGGAATAATGGCCACAATATTTGATGTGCCCAGAAACACTAAATATTTAGGCCAGTAAGCTGTCATATAAGAGATGAAATAATAAAGAAATCGAATAATACGTCATAATCGTTCATCTAAAGAAAACGCCAAAAATGGAAAATATGAGCGCAATATACGAAAAAACAAATAGATGCCCCTACAAATTACGGCGACAAAGTTTGTGATAATTTGAAGCGATTTGAAGGTGCCAGGGAAATAATGGTAGAACTGGAAATTGCATGGTATTCCCAGTGGAAGTCTAGTTTCTCATTGGGCCGTGCGGTTCAGCGCGACGGATAGCACAAAACGTTTATGATAATTCTTGTAACGTTTAAAAATGCTATTTTCGCGTTCTCAAACTTGATGAAAATACAACTGTTCCCGGAGGACATCTCTTGAAAGTTAAATGAACCACAGAGTTTTAAGAAATATTAGGGTCATTAAAAAGAAACATTGATCGTGAAAATTATTCTCACTAGATCAAGATGATTCATAAACGAGAGCCGGTTTGAAACTACGCTCCCATCCCAACCCAATCAGTTTCCGGTATCTTATTTTTCCAAGGGGCTGTTTCTGGAGTATAAAACTTCAGTTCTTTGTGATTTAAGAAGGCTTTAAAAATTACTGTGTTAATGAACCATGTTCATTTAGTGGGAGAATAAATGTAGAACCTCTGTTCTTCGTTTATTAGAATTTACCCCGAGATGTTGAAACAAAGAATTGAAGGGCAATTACTACGGTTATAAAATGGACCCTCAAGAATTTGAATTAAAAGTTTAATTCCACAATTCATGGTGGTTTAATATAAGCATCACAAAATTTAATTACAAAGTCAGGTCCCAGGAGCATACGTAGACTTGAATGAAAGGAATGTATACATTGTGCTCCTTCATGTTATCTATGTTTGTTGCCTGAGATTCTAGAGAAAAAAAGTCAGTGGAGACTTAGGCACGGGCTCGTCGTGCCGCACTACGCGACTATGGTGAGAATCATTTTGTTTTTATCAGCCAGAGCTCGGAGGAAGTGGTCGATGAGGGATTATTGGTTAATATGAAACGCTGAAAGCAGCCAAAACAGAATGACGTTGGGTAAGTGACGAAAAAGCTACACTCACAATCCAAAAGCAAATTTAGCCTGTTTACGAGAAGTGTAGCTTGTACAAATAATGGTCGATGAAGCTAACTTGTTTTGACACCAGTTCAAACCTGGCTAGGCGTAAAACTATACATCCTATTCAAAAAGATAATGGAAAAAATCTTCAAATCGGTATTTTTGCCTAATAGTTTCACTTCTTTTTTTACAGACGAGTTCACATAACCAAAGCGACGCTGATGCAGCTCAACGACCAGTTCCAAGTGGAGGCAGGAGATGGCGGATCCCGGGAGGGCTACTTAGCTGATCACAAGGTGGACACTTTCCTCATTGTGCCCCCAATGGTGAGAGACAATTTTCAGACTAATTAGTTTGTTATAAATTAATGAACTCACACTGCTTTTTGACGCGGTAATATATTAATTCACATACTGTTAGTCTACGTAGCCGAAGCGATTCACACAGGTGGTGACAAAAGGCGTAAATAGGCAGTTGCCCCCTACCAAAATTTCGAATTTTAATGAGTTTCGAAAATTCATGTAAAATCTATTAAATTTTTAAAAAAATTAAAAGGTCACCTAGACGCCTCGTATAAATGATGAATATATATATATATATATATATATATATATATATATATATATATATTGTTACGATTATAGGTGGTGAATTAAAACTCTGGTATTATTTTAACAAACACGTTTATTTTGTTTCATAACACAATCACTGAAAACACATGATTTATGTCTGTACATAGTCTTCACTTGATTATTTTTTATACGTCACACTTCTCTTGATTATTTATTTACACTGTTCACTTGTCTTACACTGTCGCACAGTCCTAAGCACTAACAACAGTTCGATGCACCGGCCACAGTCCACTGCACTGACCACAGTTCACGGCGCCGGCCACGGTTAACGTCACTGAACACAATCACTGCACTTCTATTCACCGCGATGCACACACTTAACAGCTCAGCCACTTCCACTTCAGACTTAAGACTGACTCGCGGTCGCTGACTGCCGCGTATTTATGCTCGGCGGGCGCCGTCGAGGATTTTCTAGACTTCGCGATACGCGCCGCGAACACTCTGGGACAATCTAGTTCAAGGGCCGCCGGCAGATGACGCAATATTCGTTACAATATATATATATATATATATATATATATATATATATATATATATATATATATTAATAACATATTGAAATACAAGTAAGAGAAAATATCCACGGAAATGTATATTGAATAACTACAATAAAAAATAACTACAAACTATATATATATATATATATATATATATATATATATATATATATATTAGAATAACATATTGAATTACAAGTAAGAGAAAATATCCACGGAAATGTATATTGAATAACTACAAAAGGGGACCTTTTTACTTTCTCGCTACGGAGTAGAGTTCTGTAATGCCGCGCGAAAACGGCGAATTTTCAGCATTTACAGGATGTTTACAGCCTATTACAGGACCCAGGCAACGAAAATGTGGATAAATCCAGTTGCTAAATTAAGAAACAATCCTCTAACATGTGGTGTAGGCAGAATCCATGTTTTGTTGGTCCTTGGTAGCGAAAAATTGAATGACGTCAAAACGTCTGTCCGTCTCTGAGCAACGCTAGCAGCTAAACCGTTCAGCCGATTTTATCCAAAATTGATATTACCCAATCGATCTGGCAGATGTCGCGGCCCCTTGAATTTGAAATCTATGTTGAAATTTTTGGGGGTACTTATCATGAGACCACTGGGACATTTTGAAAATTTTCAAAACTTTGGCTCCATCGTTTTTTATTAAATTTTGTTTTGGATATTGGATTTTGGGAAAGACTTTTAAGAGAACATAGAGTTGATTTCATGTTCATTGAAAACACTTATTTTTCGAAAATTGCAAAAGTGCAGTCTTCTTACAACAAAAATATTTAAGATAGAGATTTTTCCCTGAATGAAATTTGTTTTAAAGATATAATTTTGAAATAAGATCATGTACAATTTTTCCGAAATTTAAGTACTTTTCGCATAGAAAGTACGTAATGTTTAGCACTACTAGTTTCCTTTCAATAAATTATCTTCATTATCATTATCTACGCTCTGTGAACTTCGAAAACTCAGCTCCAGTGATTGGGTTTCGGTGACTGGGTTTCGTGATTGGGTTTCGAAAAAGCAAGGACTTAGGATATCATTTAAGATGTCCCCGTCCAATGAATAAAATTGGCAAATTAGAGCAAAAAGGCACAGAAAATGTGGTTACATATATGTAACAAGGGGTACTAGAGGGTTCCATCCACCAGGCGTTGTTTGAAGTGAATAGTAAAAGATCTTGGGTTACAAGATGACAGAAGTCGATATGGAAGCCAGCCACAGGTAAATATCCACTATTATCTATCCAAGCAGAAAATGTAGTGAATGTAAACAAACTGGAATGTATCCCTCCACTGAAGCGCGTGGTCCGGGGCCACTGAGCTGTCCTCTTACCAGTTGACAACGCTCTGCTGTCTCCGCTGGCTGTTGGCGATCTCCAATTCATCCACACGTTGCACAATAGCCTTCTATCGCAACGTGCAGGATGTGCATGAGAAACAGACAGATGCATGATGATTCGGAGTAGATTCTATAGCACTCGTAAGGATAATGATGTATTCACTCGGCATATTATTTCTAAAAGTTATTATGAAAATGATTGTCGCAAACGACACTGATTTTCATTGCATTTAATTTTTTTGTTTGATTGATTAGAGATTGCGGGCGCGTCAACTGTTAAGGTCATTAGTCCAGTACGTGTAGTGCATTTCGATCATGAGCTGTAATGTGGCACTACTAAAAAAATACGAATTTTGAGATAATGCACTCTCCAGAATTGCAGATTGGTCTACCTTCCAGCATCAACAGCCACATATCTTACAGCGCACTATTCCTCCAACAAATGGCAGAAGTGTGAATGCAAGAATGATCCACTTCAAACTCATTTATCTCAATACCTGATTTTTTTAGTTCTCTCACTACTGGCGCCCACGAACTCGGGAGGTGGCGGTAATCTTTCCCCACTGGGTGGCGAGATCCAGCGCCGACCTACGTCGGCTTGCAGGGTTTTCCCCAGACAGGTACCTCCCACCAGCGGGGCACCGCCCCAGCCGGGACAAGCTCTAATCTCCCAACCAGTCTCCCGGAATGGGTGGTAGTGTAGTGTGAGGATAGGGGTGAGGATAGGTCCAGGAAGTTTAAGGAAAGATCGCGCGCGGTCCGTGGTCCGTTTGTTACTGCTCCAGCATTCGCCTGGTATTGATCGGAGAAACCACTGAAAACTACCGATCAGAGCAGCCAGCCACTTGAATTCTCGTCCAGACAGCGACTGAATTCGATCTAGCTCTCTAGCTAGTGTCGAAAATCCTGCCACCGTCGAGATTCAAACCTAGGACCTCCGGGTGAGAGGGTGATTGGCATCAGATGATCTCTTGAGCCACATCTCTCGGTACATTGCGTGTAAACCAAAACTTGGTACATCTCTGTAGTAACCTATCTTTGATTTACTATGAATAGTATTCGGAACTTACGTGAAAAGAAACAAGTCGTTCATTCTGAATCTGACAATGGCTCCATCGTCTATTAATTGCAATTTCCGTATTTTTCTTGCCTAATAAATTGAACACGTTGAAAATAACAGCTGTTTCGTCACATTCTCTCACCTTTTCAGCCGAATGTTTTAGAATCTCAAACGTTGACGGAGATGGAGATGATTGTTCAGTAATGTCACAGAGAACTAGACATGCTATAACAGCTCATACTTCTCACATTACTTCCAAATTTGCAATATTCGAAAATTTAGAGTTCAACGAACATGAGACCCCGCGCCATTCGTTTAAGCGCAAAAACTGCTTGAAGTTAATGCAATTTATAAAATACTTTACCTCAAAAATAATTGAGCGGTAAAATAATGTGCTTGTCCCATTTCGGGAAAACTGTGTATTATGAAAAATAGCAACAAAATAACATTGCAAAAGTACAGAATTAGATATACAGAATTTTTCTTAAATAAAATAAGTTCTAGAAAATTAGATCTTTAAATAAAATCATGAACAATTTAAAACTATTGGAGATACAACAGGACATATCTCTCGCATTATTTGTAAGTACTCCGCCAGGGCATCAACTGATGCCACAGCAGTTCCTTTGACCAGAAAATCGTAGGTTCGAGTCCCTACGGAGGCAGGATTTTCGACACTACCTTGTCAGCTAGGTCGAATTCAGTCGCTCTCTGGAGGAGAAGTCTAGAGAGCGGCTGCTATGATCCGTGATTTTCCGTGGTTTCTCCGATCAACAGCAGGCAAATGCCGGAGCAGTACCCTAACAAACGGGAACCGGCCGCGATCTTTCCTACCTCTTCCTTGTCCTATCCTCTCCCCTTACACACACTTACACTAACATACACTACACTACCACACATGACAGGAGACCGGTCGGGACCTTAGAGCTTGGCGATGGCAGACCGGCGTGGCTGTGACCCGCTGGTGGGAGATACCTGGCTAACGAAAACCCCGCTAGGCGACGGTAAGTCGGCACCGGATCTCGCCATCCAAGGGGAAAACACCGCCACCTCCAGAGAAAAAACAGAACAAGCACTGCACTTATGGGACTAATGACCCAATTTTATGACGTGCGAGGAATCACTAACAATCAGTCAATCTATGTGTTCGGATATAATATATTACTATATAAACATGCAATATTGTTGTCAGACCCCAAAACATATTTTCCGAACGTAAGTCGAAACGATATTTTCCGACGGTAAGTCGGCACCGGATCTCGCCATCCAAGGGGAAAACACCGCCACCTCCAGAGAAAAAACAGAACAAGCACTGCACTTATGGGACTAATGACCCAATTTTATGACGTGCGAGGAATCACTAACAATCAATCAATCTATGTGTTCGGATATAATATATTACTATATAAACATGCAATATTGTTGTCAGACCCCAAAACATATTTTCCGAACTCAAGTCCTTCGAGTTAATTCGGCATCACCCATAACACTACACTACAGAAAACGATCATGTTTGAGCTCGGACCGACGCTCAAAAATATAATTTTCTCAAACCAATAATACTTACACGCAATTTTCGAAATTTCCGAAAGCACGCAGAGACCGCCAAATATGTGGCTAGCATCATATTGTTTACCGTCTGTTGTTACATACGAAATGAAAATTTAATGAAAAAATGTGGTACGGTTTTTTGAGAAAATAATATTTTTTAAAATTACATAATTTTCGGACTCTAATTTCACAAAATCTGCTCGTTTTTTTAAAACATTGTTCATGACCTTTTGTTAAAGATTTGCTTTCTAGAAGCGCCTATGTTTAAAGCAAAAATCGCTATCTGCAATTTTGTAGTTACGAAAATAATGTTAACTTTTTACAATTCTCGAAACAAATTACGTATTTGCCAAAATACGTAACTAGCCGGGACTAGCGCCATATTTTTTACCACTCCTTCATACATACGAGGAAAAAATCAAAAGAAAAACATTAGTGCCGTTTTGGGAAAAATGTTCTACTGATTTCTTTAGGGAAAAAATATCTACAATATTACTTTTTCGCCACGGAGTAGAGAGAAAATTATGTAATGCTGCGCGAAAAAACGGCGAATTTTCGGCAGAAAAACTATTACACGGCCCTGGTAATGGAAAAGTGGATAAATGTAGTTGCTAAATTAAGAAAAAATCCTCTAACACGTGGTATAGCCAAAATCCATGTTTTGTGGGTCCTTGATGCCCAAAAATCGAATGACGGCAAAACCGTCTGTCCGTCTGTCGATCTGTCTGTCCGTCTGTGAACAACGCTAGCGGTTATACCGTTCTGCCGATTTTTTCCAAAATTGATATTCCCCAATCGATCTGGCTGATATCGCGGTTCCTTGAATTTGAAACCGATATTTTAATTTTGCAGGGTACTTGACATCAAACTCCTAGAATATTTTCCAAATTTTCAAAAAATGGTTTCACGTATTTGATTATTTTTTCTTGAATAGTATGAAAGACGTTTAAGGAAATGGTAGCAGGTCTCATGTTCGTTGAAAACTTCTGACGTTTCGAAAATTGCAAAAGTTCAAAATTTTTTCGGAGTCTTCCTACAACTAAAAAAACAGAGATTTTCCCCCTAAACGAAATCTGTTTCTTAAAGATAAATTTTGAAAAAGGTCATGGTAGTAGTTTTCAAAAATTTGAGTACTTCTCATGTAATTTGGCGTGAAAATACACGTCAGAAAGTACGTGATGTTTTAGTATCATTACTTACAGTTGTAGGAAGACGCCCAAAGAAATTTGCAGTATTGCAATTTCCGAAAAATCTGGGATGTCAACGGACATGAGACCTGAACCATTCTCTCAAGCGTTCTTTACGCTATCCAAGGACAAAGTGTAAGCACAAAATTTGGTGCCATTTTTGAGGAAATTTTGAAATGTTTTGAGACTTCATGTAAAGTAACCTTAAAAATCAAAATATCCGTTCGAAACTCCGAAAGTCTCGAGTCCTTTCTTATCGATCGGGGAAAATCAATTTTGGGGAAAATCGGTTGAATGGTTTAGGGGCTAGCGTTGACCACAGACACAGACGGGCGGAGAGACGTTTAGCCGTCAATCGATTTTTCGGTATCAAGGACACACAAAATGATTCTACACCACGTGTTAGAAGAAGTCGTCATCATGAGCAGGGATTAGGCTGATGTAGCCTGTTCCGGCAAAGTTATCTACAGAAGACCATCTTTTCTTTGGTCTTCCTACTTCTTTTTTTGCTTTTAGGAGATACTAATAGGCCTGCTTGGATAATCATTCATTGTTCATTCTTTGTAAATTGTCCATCCAGTTTTTTCTATGTGTTTATCTTTTCTTGTAATCTGGTAATACCCAATTCTTCTCTTCTAGTCTCATTTCTAACTCGATCCATTAATGTGCATCCCTTCACACACACACACACACACACACTGTATATATATATATATATACACATACATATATAAAACATTATAGGTGACAGTGATAGTGGATACCCTTGTCTAACCTCTTGATTTATTTTAAATTACTCTCTTCTCTTTGGATTCGGGAGATTCACATGAATGAGTTTCATCCTACATGCTTTTTATTACCTCTATTAGTTTTCTGGGAATTCCTTTCTTTTCCATGCTTGTCCAGAGTGTATGCCTTATTATTCTGTCAAATGCCTTTTCCAAGTCTATGAAAAAAGGCGTGTTTCTAGGTTCATTTCTCGGCGTTTCTCAGTAATTTGTTTGAGGGTGAATACTCCATCTATACAAAACCTTCCGTTCCTGAAACATTCTGTTCTTCTAGAAGAATATGTTTGCAAAAATAATAATCAAGAGAGGCCAAACAATTGTCATATATTTTGTAGCTAGGGTTTAACAAGCTAATGCCTCTAGTTGGAGCAATATAGTTGAGAGTTGAGAATATAATTGGAGTCTGCGCAGCGCCCGTAACGCAGCGAGGGGGCATATTAACTTAGTGACAAGCAAAGCGGGGGAAGATCATCGCCATCTCTCGGGAGAAAAACATGCAATACACTTATGGGACTAATGACCTACGCTGATGACGCGCCCGGAATCACTAACTGCATTTTGTTTTTTTACTGTGTAAAAGTATTCTTGTATAATATAAAATTATATATATATCTTGCTGAGTTAGGAAGATTGACGTTTTTTTCTTATTTCCTACAAATTGGGTTTTTGTACTAATGTTGATTTTCCTAGAAACCCCTCAATTGAGTAACAGTATGGCTCTAAATTTCCGGTTTATTTTTACCCTGTGTACTTTTTACCGCACGCTGGTTGGCATTAACCACCGATCAAGGAATCCCGGTGACTCTTTTCCTTGTGTCAAATATCCACATCGCTCAAATCCATTCCCATGCCTAAGTGGATCTTGAGGGACACTTCTCCTGAGTTTGCTCTCATTTCCCCTCCAAATCCAGAAACGTGTGTCCCTGCGCAAGCTAAAGCGGGGAAAGCAAGTGCAAAGGGCGTTTGAAGTACCACGAAGTGCATTTAGAAACATGTTTGCTGAAAGTTTTCTATCAAACCATGGAGATTTCAATTGTGTTTATATACTTCATTACCTTGTTTCATGTATATTTGCTTTCGAAATTCAATCTTGATTCATAATTTTTGCCTAGAAACAGGAATATGATTGAATTGCAAATGTATAAGCCGGTTTTCTATTTGGAGAACCAGCGGTGATTGTCCGTTATTATATTATCAGATTTGAAAAGCTTTTCAATTATTATCTTAGACAATCAAAAAAAACTAAAAATGTTTTTAAAATTGAACCATTTTGTTACATTTTACGCGACTTTTGTAGAGAAAACACGTCCAGATCTCCAGGTGTTTAGAACTTTTCAATTTAAACTATTGACAGAAATATTAAATAAAACTAAAATTTGACAATCGTATAACATTGTGAGAAAGGCTACAAAGATTGAAAAACGCGAGGTACCACCCAGCCATCTCAAGTGAGTGTAGTGGACTCATTTGTTGTACGTAGCAATAATGTGAAATAAATTAACAAGTCTCTTTGTAGTCTTCATTTTGATACTATTTTTTGCACTCTTAAATAAATGAAATTACGAAATCAAGATACTCTCGATTCAATATGTCTAATTTTACTCTCAATTAATAAGGGTCAGTTGATATTGGCTTCGGTGGCTCAGGGCATCAATTGAGGTCACAGCAGTGCCTCTGATCGGGAGATCCTAGAGTTCGAGTCACGACAGTGGCAGAATATTCAACACTAGCTAGATAACTGGGTGGACTTCAACCGGTGTCTGGAAGAAAATTGAAACAGCCTCCCGCTATGATCAGTAGTTTTCCGTGGTTTCTCCCGTCAACCCCAGACGAATCTGGAAGGTGGGCACGGAACCGAGGAAAGGTTGACACGAACCGTGCGGGATCTTTCCTTCCTTTTCATTACCCTATACTCACCCCTTACTTATACACACACTTGGACGTAATACTCAACCACACATGCCGGGAGGCCAGACACGAGCTTAGAGCATGTCCTGGCTGGGGCGGTGCCCCGCTAGTGGGAGACGCCTAGTTGTGAAATCTCCGCAAGCCGACTTGTATGTCGGCGCCGGATCTCGCCATCCAGCGGGGAGGATTGCCACCACCACCACCTTCCGCGATAAAACATGCTCTACACTTACGGGACTTATGCCCTCAGCAGTTGACGTGTCTGGAAAGTTAACGAATCAATCAATTGATAAGTTTAAATATTATGTATTTCATTTAAATTGATAATTTCTTTGCTTTGGTAGAGAACATGGGAATTAACATCCCTTTTGGAGCAATAACTGTCAACTTATTTCTCCACTGACTTCTTAAAAAGACTATCATGTGCCACCCCGGAGTTGTACAACTGTTACTTTTGAACCCCGCATTGGATGCAGTGGAAATTGCATTGGATGCAGTGGCCGCGAACTCTAGGAAGTTAGTTATCTTGCCGGCGGCCTTGATATGCCTGATTTAATACATTGTCTTCGCTGCCTATACATTAAATTCATTAAGAGACATCTTTTCTGGTTACCTTTATTTTTTCCCTTGAATCTTAGTTTTTTGCGTGTTCCTTAGCCTTGTATCCATATCAGAAATGGAGTTTTCTGATTTTTGACGAGTGATCTTTGACGCATTGCTGAGTACGATGGAACATATGAATGACAAAGGAATGGGGAGATGAGAGGCAGGGGAAACGGGAGAACGCAGAGAAAACGTCCTGCAAACCCCAAATCCACATGGATCGATCGGGATTTGAGCCTCGGGACGCCAGGGGCGGAACTCCCCACGGCGGGATTCGCAATCCCCAATCTATTTCAATCTCTTCCATGACCACATATACTTCCATTTAAATAGTGACGTCTGACTTTTGATCAGCTGAACGCGGTTATCCAATCGGGAGCTCCGTTACGACTTAATTTTTGATAATGAAACTCCCGAATGGGTGAGCGCAAGAGTCAGAGGAGGGCGCTGTGCTTGCAGCGGCAGGAGGCCGAGGCGGAGGAGCGCAAGGACAGCACGGGCGGCGGCAAGGGCGAGGGCGCGGCTGGCCGCAACCGCGCCTCGGGCAAGATGACCAAGTACGTGGAGTGCTGGGGCGCCGACAAGCCCTTCGCCAACATCAACGAAAGTACCCTGGCCAAAAACATAGGGCTCACGGTAAGTAAGGCTGGCAGCGCCCGCTCTAGTTCTATACCTTTAACCTTCCTTTATTAATAGGAAAACACCCAGTCTAGTCGACAAACACTAAAAACGAAGGGGTGTTACCTGGAAAAAGGTCATAAAAGATTTTCTTTGGGTATGTTACAAAGCATTAGTTGAAACCCAATTTTTTCGACCTTCTAAACCTTGTGCTAAGTCCAGGAGACCCCAAATTCGGTATTTTCCAGGGTTTTTCTCAACAAACCTTTAAAATTTGTGTGACTTATATTTGCAGGACTCGAGGTTAAAGATAAAATTTCTCCGACTTTTATGTGAATCGTTTTTCTCTAAGCCGAGTTACAGCCCATACAAACAAGCTTTTGTTTCAGTGTTGGCTCGCCGGTCTACTGTTTTACTGTTGCCTGCTCCTTCTGCGTATTTTATATTCAATTTAGGAGTTTTTTTAGACTTAGTGGAAGATAGTTTATATTTTAGTTTTATCAAACTACATTCCCAATCATCCAAATAGTTTGTATGACTCAGATTTCTTTTTTAATTTCTCGCCTTACTTCCTAAGAACAGAGTATGGTAATCGTGCTCCGGAAAACGAATTTTCAACAAAAAAACTCACATTGTCGTGCCCTGGTAACAAAAATGTGTATAAATCTGGTCCCTAGACATAGTAAATTTCTTCCTCTAAAACAATGTGTAGTCACAATCCATTGTTTTGTCGGCCCTTCATACCGAAAAATCGATTAACGGCAAAACGTCTGTATTCCTTCCATCTATCTGTGGTCAATGCTAGAGCCTAAACCGTTCAGATTTTCTTCAAAATGTATATTTACCGATTGATTTAAAGGAATTGAAAGCCCTGCAAGTTTAAAACTGATATTTTGATTTTAGGAAGTACTTTACATGAAGCTTCAATTACTTTTCAGAATTTTATAAAAAAACGGCTCCAATTTTTTTTTAATGATATCATCGGATAAGGTAAAAACCGTTAAAAGAATGACACAGTTGCATTTTCGTCTTCTTCATGCTTAGGCAATATTACCTTTGCACATACTGATCGTTCCATCCCTTTGGTGGTCGACCAACATCTCTTATTCTTTGTGAGATATAATTGTACTACATTGCTCGTGCAACTATTGAGGCATTCTCTTTACAAGCATGAGCAATTTTTCTCTATATGTTGTTATTTTCATTGTTGGCATATATATATATATATATATATATATATATATATATATATATATATATATATTTCTGGTCTTTTATCTACTTGTGATAATACTCAAATTTCTCACATCCATACAGCAGAATAATAACTGAATCTGTTCTATAAAATTTCGGGAGTGTATACGAATTTAGTTTCCTTGCGAATGTCCTTTTGAGAAGAAAATATTAAAAGTTTCAAATTTTCGGCCTCTTCGTACAACTGCAATATTGAAGACACAGATTTTTCTTTAATAAAATATGTTCTCCAGAGATATCTTGAATTAACGTTATTTACAATTTTTCAAAAATATGAGTAATTTTCGCGTAAATGTACCTGAAATGTAGGCAATTTTTAAATAATTATTTTCTCAAAACGGCTTCAAATTTTTGCTTTCAATTTTCTCCTATGTATCAAAGAACGATAAAAAGCTAGTGCTAGTCCAATTTTACGGCAAATTCTCTGTAATATAGAAAATTTTACACGATTTTAGGCACGAAACCGTTAAATTTTTAAGTAAATAACGTTTAAAAGCAATATAACTGAAAGATGATTTATTAATACGGGATATTCACAGTAACGCTTAATATCATCCTCCTCGTTTTATAATATGGATCTAAATTCGACCAATTTATTAAGGTATATTACTAGCTCAACTTAATAAAATTATTGTTTGTTTAATTATTATTAAATTTCTCCTCAAAAAGGCAGAAAAAAGTGAATCGTTAATGGTATAAATTTGAAGATCCGTGAAATGAAATGTTTTAAAAAAATTGGTCCTAACATTGGCGGGGCAGTTGCCCCCCCTTCCCCCCTGAATCCCACCTATGCTCTCACCCCACGACCAAACATAAGGAGCTTTGCAAGTCGACATAAAGAGAATGTATCATGCTCGTCTCCGATCGACACGCGCTTCTTGGGCAATTGCATTCATTCTCGGTGCAGTTGCGCTGTTAACGGGTTGAGGCTTATCGCCTCAGCGCGTCGTCTACCCAATGTAGGTGAGGAAAGTCACGGGGCAGGCAAAAGCCTACTGTCGCAAAGGCGAAGCTTACAAAATACTCTCCAGCAAAATACAATTTTTTCATTCCTGTCCTCCAAAACAGCCAAACTGGAGCTCAAAGGAAAAACTTTGACAGATCAATTGCCCGTGATGCAAGGCGCCGAAGTGAAAATTAGTGCTGCTAAAGGAGCCATTGGGAGCAAATAAATGTGCAAATGGGAGAGCGTAATAAGAAAATTGCTGGATAAGGTAAAGGGTTGTGTGGTATAAGTTTTGATGGGGGAGGGTGGGGAAGTTCCATAAATTGGGCATAAAAATATAAATAAATTAAAGTTTGCTTTTATAACCTCGGTGTCAGTGGAACGGTCCTTCTCAGTTTTCAAAATAATTTTAACAGATAAGCCTAACTCTAGAAAATTTCGAGAAAATCTTTTTATTTCAGAAAAGTAAAGCATTTTTACATTTATGAGAGTGACAAGATCATTTTGTTCACTTTCATAATCAGCTGTGCAGTACATAAAAGTTTGCTTCATATAATCCTTTTGTGATCTGTTTTTGGTGCCCGAAACATAACTTTTAATGAAATGTTTTTAAAGGCTTTATTTGATCATTTTAACCTATTTTAAGTGCCTAAAACGGCGTCGTTTTTCAGCCTAATAATGCATAATTTCATAATTTTGTCACATATTTTAGATGCCTAAATCATAATTTTTTATGCCTAACATTTCGAGGTCTAGTCATCTCACAGAAGCCACAGCAAAATATATTGTTGAAGCACGTGAAATATTTTTGTCTGTTTCTTCGGTGGAGATCATATAATCATGCAGGCACTGGACGATCTTCGCTACTAAGAATTATTTTCAAAATCAATGATACATTTTAAGTTTCAGCTTTCTAGGTAGCCATCTCCACATGCCGCAGCCCGTTAACATGTATTTCGCACACATCAAGCCAAGTTTGGGGAGAGGAATGTATTCTTAGGATTGGGGTTGAACGACTAGCACACAAGTGCCTGAACCCAAAGGTGACCATACTATGAAATTTCATACCGATCGCGCTCCCGATAGAAATATAGTAGCAAAATCATCTTTTCTGAATGTACTCACTTTTGTAAAGTTTCTTTCGTCAGTAGAGGGTTTGAACTATGTACCAATCAAGTATTACGTCTTTGGTGATTTGTATTCTGGAGGTTGAACAAAGACGTGGTGATTTTCAGTTACTGCACGATGACGGACCGGTAAGATTTTAAGAATAAACATGTATGTTTTTGTGCACATTTTGAAGAAATGGAAAAATTGTGTTTTTACTTTCTTGCTACGAAGTAGAGAGAAAGCTATGTAATGCTGCGCGCAAAAACGGCGAATTTTCAGCAGAAAAACTTATTACAAGACCCTGGTAACGAAAAAGTGGATTAACCCAGTTGCTAAATTTAGAAAAGAATCCTCTAACACACGGGGAGCCAGAATCCGTTTTGAGGTCCTTGATGCCGAAAAGTCTGACGACGGCAAAATGTCTGTCCGGCCGGCTCTCCGTCTGCCCATGTGTCCGTCTGTCCGTCCGTCTGTTCGTCTGTCCGTCCATCTGTCCGACCGTCTGTCCGTCCGTCTGTCTGACCATCCGTCTGTCCGTCTGGCTGTCCGTCCGTCTATCCGTTCGTCCGTCCATCCGTCTGTCCGTCCATCCGTCTGTCCGTCCGTCTGTCCGTCCGTCTGTCCGTCCGTCTGTCTACCCGTCCGTCTACCTGTGCGTCTGTCTGTCTGCCTGTCCGTCCGTCCGTCCGTCCGTCCGCCTGTCCGTCCGTCCGTCTGTCCGTCCGTCTGTCCGTCCGTCTGTCCGTCCGTCTGCCCGTCCATCTGTCCGTCCGTCTGTCCGTCCGTCTGTCCGTCCAGCTGTTCGTCCGTCTGTCCGTCCGTCTGTCCGTTCGTCTGTCCGTTCGTCTGTCCGTTCGTCTGTCCGTTCGTCTGTCCGTTCGTCTGTCCGTTCGTCTGTCCGTCCGGCTGTCCGTCCGGCTGTCCGCCCGGCTTTTCGTCCGGCTGTCCGTCCGGCTGTCCGTCCGGCTGTCCGTCCGGCTGTCCGTCCGGCTGTCCGTCCGGCTGTCCGTCCGGCTGTCCGTCCGGCTGTCCGTCCGGCTGTCCGTCCGGCTGTCCGTCCGGCTGTCCGTCCGGCTGTCCGTCCGGCTGTCCGTCCGGCTGTCCGAATAACCCCAGCGGCAAATGCGCAAGCGGCGTCCGTCTGCAAATAGCGGCGTTCAGCCGATTCTATCCAAAATTGATAGTCCCCAATAAATCTGTCTGATGTCTGGGACTCTTGAATTTGAAACCTATATTTTAATTGTGGAAGGGTACGCTACATGAAGCCCCTGGAACATTTTCCATGTTTTCAAATAAATGGCTCCATTGTTTTTAATTAAATTTTGTTGTTGAATAATGTGAATGACGTTTAAGAGACTGGTGCAGGTCTCATGTTCGTTGAAAACCCGGATTTTTTGAAAATTGCTAAAGTTAATTTTTTTCAGTCTTCCTATAACTAAAATATTAAAGATAGAGATTTTTCCCTTAATAAAATCTGTTTCTTAATGATAAATTTTGAAATAAGGTCAGGTACAATTATTCAAAAATTTGAATATTTTTCCTGTATTTATGCGTGAAAATACAGGCGAGAAAGGACGCGCTGTTTTAGCAACTTTAGTTTTTAAATGTAGCTTGCTTGTTAATGGGTGTAGTAATAAATGTTTCTTGTAAAATTTTCTAAGGCATTTTATCCTCTTTAACATTTATTTAACCACTTTTTTCTACAAGACTTGCGGTTCAAGAATCACAGAGAAAAAACGATAAAGCTTAAAAACACGGTTTTTTGGGCTTTCAGGAGTTAGTACAGGTTTTAATGGGGTCGAAAATATTAGTTTTTAACTAGTGCCCTTGGTACACACAAACTACTCACAGAAAAAGGTTTTATGACCTTTTCCAGGTAAAATGTACTTGTCAACTTGACTACTGTGCTTCATGCTGAAGGAATCGTTGTCCTTAGCTCGGTGTATAATTGATGTGTACGTATTGAGAAATATTCAGATAATTATTTTACAGGTTAGTCACTACCTTATCCTTATTGATTATGGAATTTCAGCTCAATCCCAAGCTTCAATATTTTCTGTGTATTTCTTAGTAATTATAGCTCTGGATTAACCAGATAGAAAATTTAATAAACGTTTATAAATTTATACATTTTGCAAAGAGTAAATATAAGAATCGCCCCCACAAATATCGGGTGAATGTGCAACAATAGATAAATAATGTAGTCTTTCGTTTCTTCTTATTTTACCGAACCAATTGTTCAGTGTAATCTTGTGTAAATATTTTAATGATAAAAATGACCATTCCCGTGTTATTAACCAAAAAGCTTCGAAGTGAACTGCGGAGAATTAGCAGTTTTACGAAGTTCAAACCCTTTAATGCTTATAATAGCCAATTCTTGTCGTAAAATATCGCAATACAATATAAAATTATCCTCAGTGATTCTAATGCCATTTATTGTTGCTGACGTTTCAATTACGATAGTTTCCTGAAAATATGTATTTTTAATTGAATTGTATCTCAGTATATCCTGAAAATGAGTAGCACTTTTCTCTAGTGCTTTAAAATTTTCAACGGTGTTTTTTCAGTTTTTAAATACTTCTTGCGGCTTCATTCCTTATCAAACTTGTGTTTTAACTCGAGCTTACTAATTGAACAATCATACTGTACAGAAAGAAGCTGAATCTAGTAGTTGCTACAGCAGCACCTACTTTCTCATATTATTTGTAAAGGATAAGTAATAGTATAATATTGAAATTGTATCCTTCGTTTTCTTGATTCATCTCATGAGACCCTCCAGTAAAAGTGAGAGATTCTAATTTGCCGTCTTTTGAAAGTTCACCAACCTCAAATAAAATTGGAAAATTGGATATTTGTAAACTCACTTTGTTGTAGTCGAAGACAAAATTAAAGAAAAAAGTCCCTTAAGAATCTTCGAAATTAAACCACGACCTTCTGATTGGCAAACCAGAGCTATCATATCAAACCAATCTCTCGTATACCACGCAGCCTGATTCGTGTGTGCTAATATTTGAAATACATGTTATCATGTGAAATCGTGTTATTACGTGAAATCGAAGAAAAAATTCACGAGTCATCTCAAAATTTCTCCAAAACTACTCGTAGCTCAAATAAAATTCACTTGGTTCATTCAGTCGTGTTTACAGGAAATCGTTCGACCAGAATCACGTGTTAACTTGTATCTTTTAAGTGCGTAATTTGTTCCACGTTACTTGATGTTTGCTGTAAATTTACTGCTGATGGAGAAATTTTAAAGAAACACGTCTGCTTGATTACTTAATACTTAATATATTATTATTATTATTATTATTATTATTATTATTATTATTATTATTATTATTATTATTATTATATTATTATTTAATACCTACATTACGGAAGATTATGTCTTTCTCCGTACCTTTTAGTGCACAACAGCTGTCTAATATTAAGTTACTTTCCTGATAATTGGAAGCAAACATTGACCATCTCAATCCCCTACAAATTACAGATCAATAAGCCCCTTTCCTACCGATTATTGATAGAATGTCTGAGAAAATTATCCTTGTCAGATTTAATGATTTCCCCAGTTAATTTGCTTTCAAACCGAACCACTCCTCCGCCCTTCAATTACTAAGAATTACATGAATAACTCACGTTACGACGAATAACCCTATCACCCCATTCATGACAGCCGAAAGTTATAATGAGGGCTCCGGAAAGGATTACCTCACATTAACTAATACCAATGTAAAATCAGCTAGGTAATGGTTCTTCTAAGTAGTGGAGAACGCAGATATGAATACATCCTAAATCCTAAAGAATGCAAAAGGAAAATTATTGATTTCATTAAAGAAATCAAGAACATTTATAATGAAAGGGTATAGCCGAATAAGGCGGTGAAAAGTGCCCCCAAACCAAATCGATAATTGCGATGCTCATATGAAAGAAAATAAAAAATGCCGTAGATTCACAAAAAGCAACCTCCTATGGCAATCTGTTGCAGAGAGATGCAGAGATGTGCAGAGATTTTTAAACGATGTGGACGATAGTGAAAAAAATTAAACTAATTTTATCAGTTTAAAAATTTGAAATTCGCGCCAAAATGGAATGAATATTCGGTTTAGATGGATTCTTATACGCTTTAGATGGAACTGATAATGACGATGGTACAGTTTTGATTTTTTGTACTCTTTAGTTTGTGAATATGTTTCTCATTTTCCAAAAAGTAAATTATAAATTCCATGTATTACAATGTATTAAATTGTCTAAAATTGCTAGTAACCTTGAAGTTGAAGTTACTGTAAATAAATGATTTTTTTTAAAATCCATTATATAACTTATGTAGGATTCTGTAACTAAAATTTTCAGTTTTTTTTATGTTTTGAAGATTACATAGTAAAATGTGATGTAACGTGCTCCTCTTAGGTTAATAACTAGAAAATGATCATTTTTAGGGTTTTGCCTATGGTAAATTTTGATCAACACGAATCGAGATTGAACATATTAGTGTCAATATTTGAAGAAACTTGACCAGACGAAATCTGCCAAAAGTTTCTTTCAAGGTCCTTTCTATTTTTTCAAATGCCTTTTCATTGTATGAGAGAAATCGTAAGATGAACATTCAATTTATCCCCGTAGATTCCTATAGGTAGGTCACGTCTGTCACTTTTGTGTTCTAGGCTTTAAGATCATTTTATGAATACAATATAAGCATCATTTTCGCACCACTCAGTGGCCGACTAACAATACTGCATTCATTAATCACACACATTATTCATTAAGAAATGTGCATGTTGATAAAGGGCAGAAGTAAAGTGGAAATTTCATTGATGCCTGAACTCTTATTTGTTTATATTATGCGTCTTTGATTGCTGCCACTTATTTAGTAAATTTAAAAAATTTATAAAATACGGGTACGCTTGCTGCTAGTCTTTGCTGAAGCTCAATTCATGCAACGTACTACTTAAGCTTTGGGAAGTACGTACTATGTCCATCACGTAATAAGTGTCTCTAGGTATACTCGCTGAGAAATAAACGAAATTGCGTGGATGAACGCAGGCAAAATATCCCCGTGTCCCTAACGCGATTTGAGTCTCGTATATCGCGTTGGTAGTCGGAGCTTTGTCTATTGAAACGCCGGGCTCCTTACACGATAATGCTGTTTCTCAAAATAATCAATGCTGCTTTTCCAATTAAACCGGATTCCCTCATAGTCAGTTGAGTTTCAACAATAGCAAATGAAACTTATTTACACTGTCTTTTACCATTCTGTACTAACACACACCTGTAATTTTTATAAAAGTTATTATCACTCATGTTCTTAATTCATTTTGTCATTTACTTCAAAGTATTTCTGTTCAAAGTAAAATTTAAAATGCCCTACAAATGTGCACGGACATTTCCTTCTTTTCGTAAAAATTTATCTGAAAAATATTTCTTAATACTGAAAATCTGCTCTTCCAGTGAGATGCAATTATGTAGAAATAGAAAGGAAGGAGATTCTTAAACCAATCGACAGCTACCAGCTCCTACAGAATTGTATCCATTCCTTACTCAAAACTTCACGACAAAGTTATCAATGTATGTTTCATTAGTTGCATGAACTGTATTACTATGCTATTTAAATTTCATTTTTACTTATTAGGAATTAGGCCTACTACTGTACAATGCTCAAAAGAATTAGTGAAAAATAGTTTTCATTTGTAATATGCCTAAAGAATTAATATAATAGTATTGATTATTGTTTTCTTTACTGATGTCTATTTTAAACGTTAACGGTGTAATACTTCATTTCCACTACATGGCATGATTTTGTATTCTCTTTATAATAGACTAATGGCAATATAGTATTAAAATATTATATCTGATTCTTTTGAGCAAATTTTCCTTGTAATTCATTATAAATCGTGACCAAGGTAGAGTAAGATGACAGAGAGAATAAGCAAAATATTCGTAATAATTTTGGTAAATGCTGCAAGTAAATTTCCCAAACATGTTGCAGAGCATATCCATGATCGAATCGAACCTACTTCCGAGAAAAAGCGCCTGTTTGGAGTGCAAGTGAGTAGTTTTTATTTCCTCTTTTCCCTCTTGGGTGTTCCTCCACTTGCGCATGGCACGCTTGCATCTAGTAGGGAGTGTACCTTCAACCACAAACAACACTAACTCATTTTCCGGACTCACCAAAGTGGTTAGTATTACGCACGATTTACGCTACTTCAATTCATTCCCCTGACTGAAAACAAAGAAAGGCACAAAAATTCGCGTTCACCAATTCGCGTCAAACGGTTGAAGGTTAATCTCATCCACTTCGACCATACGAGTTGGATCCATCATGTTTGCACATGATGAAAAAGTTAACAGGTCTGTCAAATCTAAATAACGAGAGAATAAATCGCGTTTTTGAAGGATTCTAAGTTTGTTGTGTGTTGAATATGAACTAAAAATTAACGTAGGAGGTAGCCGTAAGTATTAAAGGTAATAATAATGTTCAGTTGAGAGACACTTCTTATTTTATATGTTTTGTAGAAAATAATATTTTATTTAATGAAATCTCCCATCTTTTCAACACTTTCGTGTTACATCACAAAACTGATGGAGAACAATCTGTAGTTAAAATTGCGCTGATTTTCCGATTTCACTATTTGAACAACTTTCTCACTCTAGTTGCCTTCTGTTGTACGACTTCTATCCTTGCACTGATAGTAGTTTAATGTAGTAGGTACAGTAATTTTTAATTTATTTATTTTCAATTGTTGGTCAACAATTTGGTCATTAGCTACGTTTTAACAGAACTTTAATTTACTATTAGAATTACATAATTTTAGAATTTACATACATTTGTGTAATTGAATATTTTTTAAAAGGTGAATAATTTTAATATTTTCTGATGGAGAGTTAACTACAATATCAATCTCGTTCACACTTTTAAGTTTATTTCTATATACTACAATTTCTGGGCATTCAGGAATAAAATTAATAGAAGAATTATGTGAACTACAAGTACGTAGGGCATAGACCAGTGTCTGATTTTTTGATCTGACTACTGTGATCGTATTGAAGGGTCCAATACGGAAACTAGTTAAAATAACTTCCTGCTATCTCTTAATTTTCATTTTTGAGCGTGTAGATTCAAGAGTATTTCTTCTAACCGTGTGTAGTTTCGTTGAATAAATTGCCCATTTGTAGTTCCAGAAGTTTTTAACAGATAATAGTAGATTTTGTGTTAGGTCTTCTGGAGTACCAATTATTCTTTTTCGGTTTGTGGGGATTTGTTTTCTTTTCAGCTGAGTTTTCTTTTTTTCTTGAGATTCCTTTGGCGCGAGGGAAACCCAACAAGTGTAACGTAAAATCGTTATTGAAAAACGATCTCTTGAATTCGTTTGAGCAGAGGGTGACACTGTGGTTTTTACAGAAGTAAGCGCTGATAGGAAATCGGAAAACATGACGATTTCTGGGGTTAAGATACTTAAGAGTTTAAAGTATAGGATACGGTAAGGTAGGGTACAGTACAGCACGTAAGTGTTTTTAGTATAACTAAGGCTTTACACAAGAAAATTTTAAAATATTCTTGGAGATAGGTAGATAATTTGGGCGCCTGTTATGTTAAGTTCGGATGGTTGAAGATACACTATTTATTAGTTGGGCTGGAAGGAGAGATGATAATAGTGTACGAGAATATTAAATGTAGAAACTACCTTCATGAATATACAGGGAAGAGTTCAGATTCTTCCGGTGAGCTGTTTCTTGAGCTAGTTTTAAAAGGACCTCAGGTTTAAGCGCCATGACTTGATCGCCGCTTCCATTGTCTGTGGAAGGATTTTATTTGTAGAGCAGTAAACAACAGATCTAGCGTTTAATTTAGAATAGATCATTTCTCAGTACAACTTAATTAGAAAAGATGGATCGGCTCCCTATTTTAATGGTGATAATATTTTGATATGTTTACTCTAGAAGTACCTACTGATTAGAGAGAAGTGATGTGATGCTTCCATATTTATGTTTTTGCTCAATACTATACCAACTAATTATATGATTTTTCTCTCCTTAGGCCGTTTTTAAAAGCGACTTCTGCGTGTAATATCTTTTGGTGAAAAAATTATAAATTCTGATTTTTCTTTTGATCAAATTAACCATACGCAGTTGTTATTCAAATTAAGTTTCTTGCACGTTTCTCTCAGTTAAACTGAGATATTTTCCACTTCAGTGAAGGCTAACGACGAGGAACATTTCAACAGAATCCATAATTACTCTAGTAATTTCGTTAATTGCTTTTAAGAATAGAATTTCACTCTCAAGGGAGTCCGTTTCCAATTCTATTAGAGCAGATTCTTCATCTTTAAAGCATACATCGAGGAATCTATCAGTTCATTTATTTGTATAAATGCTTGTCTCTTGCCTCTTATTTTTACTTTCTCGCTACGGAATAGTCAGAAAGTTACGTAATGCTGCGCGTTAAAACGGCGAATTTTAGGCATAAAAACTCATATTATAAGCACCTGGTAACGCAAAAGTAGATAAATCTATTATACAATACATGTACTCCACCCACGTCACACACGCAACCTCACACACGAATTCATTTTTCTAATGCCTCTCGTCCATCTACATATCTCAAGAAGTCGCTCCTAGAGCCATGACCTCCCCACATTGTCACCAGCTTGCACTGACGTGTCTCATAGCTACGTAAGCTTTCGCATACGCAACGGCATATATGGATTCATGCCCACGCACATATGCTTTCAGTAAACACATTTTTGCCGATAATCATCACATATCAATACCTGGTTTTTAATAAAAAATACTAGACAAGAACCTAAGATAATAACACATCTATATTTTACATTACTATTTGTTCCTAAATGTATTTACATCTTCACATCTTTACAACTTCAGCTAGTGCCTGCTTCCGTAAGTAAATTATTCCAGTAGTTTATTGTACGATTTACAAAGGAAAATTTACCCCTGACACATCGCTGCGTTTGTGTTCGACTTAAGTCAGTCTCTTCAACTTACGTCACTGCCTACTTATGTACTTGCAGTTAGTGACAACAGAAATCAAATAACGTCTTAATTCATAAGTTACGTTTTCACTTCGCCGAGATCTAGAAAAAAATATACTTTTAACAAGCTGAGCGCGAAACGCGGGTTCTCGTGGTTGTTTTCCGTGTGTAAAAAAACATCGCGAAGTGTGTGTGTGCGAAACATCTATAACGATTCGCAATGGTCTTTCGTCCTGACGTCTTTGTTATTTACAAAGAATAGTGTTACGACACTGACTGGAATCCATTTACTTTTATACTAGTAAGGTATTTCTAGTTATTTGATATTTAATTTATATTCCTGTACTTGACGCATTGCGTTTTGCTCACGGCGTGTTCAAAATAGTATACCCAACACGGGCGCGAGGTGATTCCCGCACTCGTCTCTTTGTCGTCCCAGCGTAGCGAGGACTAACTCGACTCGTGCGACTATCACCTGTTTCGCGCCCTTAGTACGTAAATGACTATTTCGACTTTGCTAGATTTATTCGCATTTTATTCATCTGTGCCTATTTTACTAGGTCCTTTTCGAAGGTTTCAACAGTGCAGTGCCTGTGACTGAGAAGGTTTTAGAGTTCGAGTTCCGGCGCTGGTAGGATTTTTGGCACTAACTGGATAGCTAGATCGAATTCAGCCGCTGTCTGAAGGAGAATTCTAACGGTTGGCTACACTGATCGGTAGTTTTTCGTGATTTCTCCGATCAGCACCAGGCGAATGCCGGAGCAGTACCCTAACAAAGGGACCACGCACCGCGCGAGATCTTTCCTTCCATTTACTTGTCATATCCTCACCCATTACTTACACTTACATGCACTACACTACACACATGCCGGGAGACCAGTCGGAAGCTAAGAGCTTGTCTCGGCTGGAGAGGTGCCCCGCTGGTGGGAGATATCTGGTTGAGGAAAAACACGCAAGTCGACTGTATCTTGGCGCTGGATCCCATCAGCGGAGTATGATCACCCCCACCTCATGCACTACACTTAGGGGACCAATATTTTTTGCAGTTGACACGCCTAAAATCACTAACGCCTAATATCACATCAAATCAATTAACGTTGTGCTTCGGTATTGTTAACCTAAAAATCGCCAAACACCATCGGAGAGATAAATATTATTGCAAAATTGTGTAGTATCCTATTACATGATCATCGCTTCTGACATGCACTTACAATGTTTTCCCAAGCATAATGTGCATGTGGTCTTCATTAACCATGTTCGATATTTATGTGAACTCTAGAACACGTAAGAAACAGTAAAAGATATTTGAGGGCAGGTGTGAAGTAAAGAATTTAATCTCTTATAAACTCGTAAGAAACAGCGACATTGAAATTCCCCTTCAGACCGTCAGAGGGTAGTTACGTCATTGTGACCTCAGCTGTGTAACACCACATGCTCCGACAGAACAGAGACGTATTGGTCAATTGCTTTTCAACCTGAGAAGTGATTGCACATTTCCGCGATTACATAGACGCAACAGTTCCTTAGATGAGTTTTTGATATTTCAATCTGCGCAAAACTGACGTTACTGTGATGTCACATTTCGTTGTTTTCTCAAAGTATGTTACTCAATTTCTGGAGTTAATGTTCTTTATGACTTTGGAATACGCTAATCACTTCAGATGCCACAATGTCCTGATTTTGGAGCTACATCGCATGTGCAAAATGTCAACGGGACGCATTTTGGTACATGTTTAGTAATTTGATAGATAGTTAATTACTTATTTCATGAATCAAATAACATTTTAGATTTTTCCTCGATTTCCGAGATTAAATGTCTTCCCTAAACCCTCCCCTCCTCATGAGGGATGTTCCCCGGACCATATACTAGAGCTAGACGTTCGACGTTAACACTCGTGGACTCCTCGTGACTGTAATTAGTGGAAGAGACACTTGTCGCATAATGCACGCACCATACACATGAAAGGCAAGGGGCAAAGGTGTATGCGCATGGTGGGATTCCAACTTGCGGCATTTCGCTCCGAGGCGCTGAGTTGCCACACGCAGGACAGAAACTGAAGAAAAATCTCCTAGTGACTTCTTTTTCTTAAAGAAATTGTAATTTGTGCTCTATCAATATTTTTTAATTTAAAAGTAAAATATGAGAGAGTTCGCAGACAAAATATATTGCTATAAATTGAATAGTATTCTCTTCACAACTTTCGTGATTATATCTATCATTTATACTGAATAGTTTTTTTTCCTTGGGCTTTTATCCAGCCGACAGCCGGTTAACACTTTACGTCCCGATGGGACGCATATTCGACGATACACTACACACCCACTCACTTGCGGGCTTCTCTGATCTGGGGTCAGGAGAACGCGAGACCTTCCGCGACAACACATATATGAAAGCCAATGGGCAAATAACCCTACCGAAGGCGGAACTCGAACCCGCGACTCTTCGGACTGAAATTCTAAGTCTGTTTCTCGCACTTAGCAACCTTGGCCATCCAGATCGCGTATACCGGATAGTTAATTACCTTTCTCTACAAATGCAAATGCAACTCAAATCTAGGATCAATTGCACCCTCTTGGCTTGCATCAAACGCTCCTTTGACCTTCACTCTTTCTGTTACTCGAAAACCACTTTTTAATCTCACTTAATCAAACTCGCAGGCCAAGCAGACTTCAAAATGCGATTCACACTTCGTATACTGCGATTTATTAAGAGCTGCCTCTGACAGGTCATCAGCTGTTACGTTTCATCCAATCGAGAGCTTACACGTCACTACAGTGACGTCACTAAGATGGCGTTCAACCTTTCGATTCGATGACACCGTAACAGCTGAGGCAACTCTGAATAAATCCAAGTATAGGTAGAAACTTAAAAGCTGAGCGGTCAGATGAAGGAGTTAATGAGTGACCAAATCTGTGTCACGAACGCAACGTGTGCCTTAAGTCCTAAACAAGCTCACAAAGAGGGGAAGCTGAGGCAGCTCAAACTTCACGTGATTGCTGCGGATTGGGAGTGCGTTGTAATTTCTTGAAGAGACTTTATTAAAGTCATCAATTATTATTTGAATCATAAGTTAATCCTACTTCAAGAAAGACGACTCTGAATATTACTGTTGGAAGTAATACGGTACAGCGTCATATCGCAAGAATATACTGCATCAGCACTAATACACACCGCTCTTCTGCTTCTTAATCTATTACAGCTCAAAATCGGGAGGGGATCGGTTGGTTTAGGTCTATACGAATTGTGCCTGGCCGGTGGCCGGAAGTATAGGTGACCGCTGAAAGGAGGAAATATTTTAGAAGTTTCTAAACAAAAATCAATCGTTCGATTAAAAAGTGACCGTGTAGTTCTACCCTTAATATATGTGGCCATTTAAACAGGTTTCGCAGAAGTTCCAATTGCGCCATTCAGGGACAACCAGAAGGGGAGTAGGTGCGGCAACTTGCCCCGGGCTCCGACTTAATTGGGGTCCCGATTATTTTTCATGCAAAACAAATATTTTTTACTTGTAATTCGAATTAATCACTCTAATTGTTGCTGTTGCATGGAGAAATAAATTATGTTTATGTGTGGGGAGGATGCTAACTTTTATTTGAGGTATGGGGCTCCCGTGGATCCACCACGCCAGGCGTCTTGTTTTCTCGTTGCGACCCTGGCGCGATGCTCCACAGAGCAGCGCATCACAGTCTTCCTCGTCCTCATGTGACACACATTGCCAAGTCTCAAGGTCATCCCTGACAAAGAGAAAGGCAACGCGCTACTCTACTGCCCGGCGCACCACTCGTGGAGAGCCTTTGTTACGATTTATTCATTTCCATTTGATAAAAAGTACATAGCTCAGTTTATTATTTAACTTCACGTATCCGTGATCGCCGAGTAAAACGTTTTAAGTAAACAGATTTAATTAAAGTCTTACGAACTTTTACCCTGCGACCACAGATATGTTTGTGGACTAACTAAATCTAAAATTAAACTTACAACTAGCATTGTGGATGAGGGAACCGAGTGGTCACCTCAAATTAGAGTCCATTTCGGAGAATATTTTAAAGACTATGTGAATTGGGTTCTTACTTTTGCTTCTCGTGATGTTTTTGAATAGGTTGAATCCGGTTAGATTTCAAATTTGCGTTAGGTGAGAGTAGAGAAAGGTGGATAGGTATATGACGTGCTGGAAAATAGTTTCGAGACTGAATTCTTTGTGGAGCTGCCTGCTTGGTAAGAACCTTGGAGCGTTTGTTGTTGTCCTTATGGATTCATTTTGTGTGTGGAGAGCCTTATCCGACGTGGCAGCCGTTGGAAAGCGGCTGGGGAGTGGGTGGCCTCTGAACGCTGGGCTCTGTTTTGCGCAGGAAGTGGCTGCAGTCGGAGGAGCTGAACCCTGCGCTGCTGTGGTTCCGCAAGGACTCCTTGGAACGTGATTACCGCAACGAGCCCGACACTCACTTCCACTACTACGTGGCGGCTGCTGTCCTGCTCTTCGTGTGCATGGCTGCCATCCAGGCGCTCGCCATTCCCCGGTAAGCGATCCCGCGCCGTTTCCGAGGTAAAGGGCTGAGTGAGTAACCCCCCTGTGGAATACAACTCCACACTCCTTCTTTTAATCAGGGGACAAATCCCTGGGGTGGGCACCTTTAACTCTTTGGGCTTTTATCCGCACACCCCTCGACGCGTTAACTCCGACTGGGGGATGGCCGGATCCAGCCGGAACCCAGTTTACCTTCACGGCAACCTCCCCATACAATGCCTGGGTAGGGGTCGCCCTGACCTACGTGAAGTTGGCCGGATAAAAACCTGCGATTTCAACCAAACTTGGTATATCGTTTGCCCATCGTTTGCCCAGGTTTGCCCACCAAAAAGTTTCATTTGCCCACCCCTAGAAAAAAGTTAAACACAAAAAAAATTTCGGGCCAACTTGACGCTGGCCGGAAAAAATTTGGGATTTCAACCAAACTTTGTATATCGTTTGCCCAGGTTTGCCCACCAAACATTTTCGTTTGCCCACCCCCAGAAAAAATGTTAGACGCAAAACAAATTTTCGGGCCACTACACGCTGGCCGGAAAAAATTTGGGATTTCGAACCAAACGTGACATATTGATTGCCCATCGTTTGCACAGGTTTGCCTACCAAAATTATAGTTTGCCCACCTTCACAAAAAAAGTTCCACACAAAAACGTTTCGGGGAAAATCGATATTGATATAAAAATCAGGTATTTTAAATAATATAGTAAATCGTTTGCCCAGGCTTGCCCACAAAAAAATTACCTTTGCCCACTAAAAAAATTAGACGCAAAAATCATTTTCGAACCAACATAAGGTTGGAAGGAAAGAAATCTGAAAATTGAACCAAACTTCGCATATCGCATATCAATCATTTCCCAAGTGTGCACATAAAACAAATTCACTTATCTATTTGCCTAATCAATTTTTATTTCGTTTATTTTTCTTCACATCAGAATAACACATCAGTAACGAGAACTCTTTAAGTAATGAGAAATGGAATTCCCAGCAGAAGCGTTTATTCTTACATGGCCCGGGAAGCGAAGCCGCGCCTTTGTCCGGCTCTGCTAAGCGTTTGGCTAAAGCAACAATTATGATATTTTGCATACTGTATCCTAATAGTGTGTTATCGTTTGCCCAGGATGAATTTTCGTTTGCGCAGGCACAGAAATGACATTACACGTAGAAGCGTTTATTCTTAAATGGCCCGGGAAGCTAATCCGCCCCAATGTCCGGCTCTGCTAAGCGTTTGGCTAAAGCAACAATTATGATATTTAGCATACTGCATCCTAATAGTGTGTTATCGTTTGCCCAGGATGAAGTTTCGTTTACCCAGACACAGAAATGACATTACAAGCAGAAGCGTTTATTCTTAGATGGCCCGGGAAGCAAATCCGCGCTTTGTCCAGCTCTGCTAAGCATTTGGCTAAAGCAACAACTATGATATTTTGCATACTGTATCCTAATAGTGTAATATCGTTTGACCAGGATAAAGTTTCGTTTGCCAAGGCACAGAAATGAAATTAATGGCAGACGCGTTTATTCTTACATTCTTACACATTCTTACATCATAATTGTTGCTTTAGCCAAACGCCTAGGAGAGCCGGACAAAGGCACGGATTACCTTCCCGGGCCATCTAAGAATAAACGTTTCTGCAATTAATTTCATTTCTGTGCCTGGAAAAACGAAAATTCATCCTGGGCAAACGATAACACACTATTAGAATGCAGTATGCAAAATATCATAATAGTTGCTTTAGCCAATCGCTTAGCAGAGCAGGACATAGGCGCGGATTAGTTTCCAGGGCCATCTAGAAATAATCGCTTCTACTTGTAATGTCATTTCTCTGCCTGGGCAAACGAAACTTGATAATGGGCAAACGATTATACACTATTAGGATGCAGTATGCAAATTATCATAATTGTTGCTTTAGCCAAACGCCTAGCAGTCAGACAAATCGCGGATTAGCTTCCCGGGCCATGTAAGAATAAACGCTTCTGCCATTAATTTCATTTCTGAGCCTGGGCAAACGAAACTTCATCCTGGGCAAACGATAACACACTATTAGTATACAGTATGAAAAATATCATAATTGTTGCTTTAGCCAAACGCCTAGCAGAGCCGAACAAAGGCGCGGATTTGCTTCCCGGGCCGTCTAAGAATAAACGCTTCTGCTTGTAATGTGATTTCTGTACCTGGGCAAACAAAACTTCATCCTGGGCAAACGATAACACACTATTAGGATGCAGAATGCAAAATATCATAATTGTTGCTTTAGCCAAACGCTTAGCAGAGCTGGACAAAGGCGCGGATTAGTTTCCCGGGCCATCTAAGAATAAACGCTTCTGCTTGTAACGTCATTTCTATGCCTGGGCAAACGAAACTTCATCCTGGGCAAACGATAACACACTATTAGGATGCAGTATGCTAAATATCATAATTGTTGCTTTAGCCAAACGCTTAGCAGAGCTGGACAAAGGCGCGGATTAGTTTCCCGGGCCATCTAAGAATAAACGCTTCTGCTTGTAACGTCATTTCTATGCCTGGGCAAACGAAACTTCATCCTGGGCAAACGATAACACACTATTAGGATGCAGTATGCTAAATATCATAATTGTTGCTTTAGCCAAACGCTTAGCAGAGCCGGACATTGGGGCGGATTAGCTTCCCGGGCCATTTAAGAATAAACGCTTCTACGTGTAATGTCATTTCTGTGCCTGCGCAAACGAAAATTCATCCTGGGCAAACGATAACACACTATTAGGATACAGTATGCAAAATATCATAATTGTTGCTTTAGCCAAACGCTTAGCAGAGCCGGACAAAGGCGCGGCTTCGCTTCCCGGGCCATGTAAGAATAAACGCTTCTGCTGGGAATTCCATTTCTCATTACTTAAAGAGTTCTCGTTACTGATGTGTTATTCTGATGTGAAGAAAAATAAACGAAATAAAAATTGATTAGGCAAATAGATAAGTGAATTTGTTTTATGTGCACACTTGGGAAATGATTGATATGCGATATGCGAAGTTTGGTTCAATTTTCAGATTTCTTTCCTTCCAACCTTATGTTGGTTCGAAAATGATTTTTGCGTCTAATTTTTTTAGTGGGCAAAGGTAATTTTTTTGTGGGCAAGCCTGGGCAAACGATTTACTATATTATTTAAAATACCTGATTTTTATATCAATATCGATTTTCCCCGAAACGTTTTTGTGTGGAACTTTTTTTGTGAAGGTGGGCAAACTATAATTTTGGTAGGCAAACCTGTGCAAACGATGGGCAATCAATATGTCACGTTTGGTTCGAAATCCCAAATTTTTTCCGGCCAGCGTGTAGTGGCCCGAAAATTTGTTTTGCGTCTAACATTTTTTCTGGGGGTGGGCAAACGAAAATGTTTGGTGGGCAAACCTGGGCAAACGATATACAAAGTTTGGTTGAAATCCCAAATTTTTTCCGGCCAGCGTCAAGTTGGCCCGAAATTTTTTTTGTGTTTAACTTTTTTCTAGGGGTGGGCAAATGAAACTTTTTGGTGGGCAAACCTGGGCAAACGATGGGCAAACGATATACCAAGTTTGGTTGAAATCGCAGGTTTTTATCCGGCCAACTTCACGTAGGTCAGGGCGACCCCTACCCAGGCATTGTATGGGGAGGTTGCCGTGAAGGTAAACTGGGTTCCGGCTGGATCCGGCCATCCCCCAGTCGGAGTTAACGCGTCGAGGGGTGTGCGGATAAAAGCCCAAAGAGTTAAAGGTGCCCACCCCAGGGATTTGTCCCCTGATTAAAAGAAGGAGTGTGGAGTTGTATTCCACAGGGGGGTTACTCACTCAGCCCTTTACCTCGGAAACGGCGCGGGATCGCTTACCGGGGAATGGCGAGCGCCTGGATGGCAGCCATGCACACGAAGAGCAGGACAGCAGCCGCCACGTAGTAGTGGAAGTGAGTGTCGGGCTCGTTGCGGTAATCACGTTCCAAGGAGTCCTTGCGGAACCACAGCAGCGCAGGGTTCAGCTCCTCCGACTGCAGCCACTTCCTGCGCAAAACAGAGCCCAGCGTTCAGAGGCCACCCACTCCCCAGCCGCTTTCCAACGGCTGCCACGTCGGATAAGGCTCTCCACACACAAAATGAATCCATAAGGACAACAACAAACGCTCCAAGGTTCTTACCAAGCAGGCAGCTCCACAAAGAATTCAGTCTCGAAACTATTTTCCAGCACGTCATATACCTATCCACCTTTCTCTACTCTCACCTAACGCAAATTTGAAATCTAACCGGATTCAACCTATTCAAAAACATCACGAGAAGCAAAAGTAAGAACCCAATTCACATAGTCTTTAAAATATTCTCCGAAATGGACTCTAATTTGAGGTGACCACTCGGTTCCCTCATCCACAATGCTAGTTGTAAGTTTAATTTTAGATTTAGTTAGTCCACAAACATATCTGTGGTCGCAGGGTAAAAGTTCGTAAGACTTTAATTAAATCTGTTTACTTAAAACGTTTTACTCGGCGATCACGGATACGTGAAGTTAAATAATAAACTGAGCTATGTACTTTTTATCAAATGGAAATGAATAAATCGTAACAAAGGCTCTCCACGAGTGGTGCGCCGGGCAGTAGAGTAGCGCGTTGCCTTTCTCTTTGTCAGGGATGACCTTGAGACTTGGCAATGTGTGTCACATGAGGACGAGGAAGACTGTGATGCGCTGCTCTGTGGAGCATCGCGCCAGGGTCGCAACGAGAAAACAAGACGCCTGGCGTGGTGGATCCACGGGAGCCCCATACCTCAAATAAAAGTTAGCATCCTCCCCACACATAAACATAATTTATTTCTCCATGCAACAGCAACAATTAGAGTGATTAATTCGAATTACAAGTAAAAAATATTTGTTTTGCATGAAAAATAATCGGGACCCCAATTAAGTCGGAGCCCGGGGCAAGTTGCCGCACCTACTCCCCTTCTGGTTGTCCCTGAATGGCGCAATTGGAACTTCTGCGAAACCTGTTTAAATGGCCACATATATTAAGGGTAGAACTACACGGTCACTTTTTAATCGAACGATTGATTTTTGTTTAGAAACTTCTAAAATATTTCCTCCTTTCAGCGGTCACCTATACTTCCGGCCACCGGCCAGGCACAATTCGTATAGACCTAAACCAACCGATCCCCTCCCGATTTTGAGCTGTAATAGATTAAGAAGCAGAAGAGCGGTGTGTATTAGTGCTGATGCAGTATATTCTTGCGATATGACGCTGTACCGTATTACTTCCAACAGTAATATTCAGAGTCGTCTTTCTTGAAGTAGGATTAACTTATGATTCAAATAATAATTGATGACTTTAATAAAGTCTCTTCAAGAAATTACAACGCACTCCCAATCCGCAGCAATCACGTGAAGTTTGAGCTGCCTCAGCTTCCCCTCTTTGTGAGCTTGTTTAGGACTTAAGGCACACGTTGCGTTCGTGACACAGATTTGGTCACTCATTAACTCCTTCATCTGACCGCTCAGCTTTTAAGTTTCTACCTATACTTGGATTTATTCAGAGTTGCCTCAGCTGTTACGGTGTCATCGAATCGAAAGGTTGAACGCCATCTTAGTGACGTCACTGTAGTGACGTGTAAGCTCTCGATTGGATGAAACGTAACAGCTGATGACCTGTCAGAGGCAGCTCTTAATAAATCGCAGTATACGAAGTGTGAATCGCATTTTGAAGTCTGCTTGGCCTGCGAGTTTGATTAAGTGAGATTAAAAAGTGGTTTTCGAGTAACAGAAAGAGTGAAGGTCAAAGGAGCGTTTGATGCAAGCCAAGAGGGTGCAATTGATCCTAGATTTGAGTTGCATTTGCATTTGTAGAGAAAGGTAATTAACTATCCGGTATACGCGATCTGGATGGCCAAGGTTGCTAAGTGCGAGAAACAGACTTAGAATTTCAGTCCGAAGAGTCGCGGGTTCGAGTTCCGCCTTCGGTAGGGTTATTTGCCCATTGGCTTTCATATATGTGTTGTCGCGGAAGGTCTCGCGTTCTCCTGACCCCAGATCAGAGAAGCCCGCAAGTGAGTGGGTGTGTAGTGTATCGTCGAATATGCGTCCCATCGGGACGTAAAGTGTTAACCGGCTGTCGGCTGGATAAAAGCCCAAGGAAAAAAAACTATTCAGTATAAATGATAGATATAATCACGAAAGTTGTGAAGAGAATACTATTCAATTTATAGCAATATATTTTGTCTGCGAACTCTCTCATATTTTACTTTTAAATTAAAAAATATTGATAGAGCACAAATTACAATTTCTTTAAGAAAAAGAAGTCACTAGGAGATTTTTCTTCAGTTTCTGTCCTGCGTGTGGCAACTCAGCGCCTCGGAGCGAAATGCCGCAAGTTGGAATCCCACCATGCGCATACACCTTTGCCCCTTGCCTTTCATGTGTATGGTGCGTGCATTATGCGACAAGTGTCTCTTCCACTAATTACAGTCACGAGGAGTCCACGAGTGTTAACGTCGAACGTCTAGCTCTAGTATATGGTCCGGGGAACATCCCTCATGAGGAGGGGAGGGTTTAGGGAAGACATTTAATCTCGGAAATCGAGGAAAAATCTAAAATGTTATTTGATTCATGAAATAAGTAATTAACTATCTATCAAATTACTAAACATGTACCAAAATGCGTCCCGTTGACATTTTGCACATGCGATGTAGCTCCAAAATCAGGACATTGTGGCATCTGAAGTGATTAGCGTATTCCAAAGTCATAAAGAACATTAACTCCAGAAATTGAGTAACATACTTTGAGAAAACAACGAAATGTGACATCACAGTAACGTCAGTTTTGCGCAGATTGAAATATCAAAAACTCATCTAAGGAACTGTTGCGTCTATGTAATCGCGGAAATGTGCAATCACTTCTCAGGTTGAAAAGCAATTGACCAATACGTCTCTGTTCTGTCGGAGCATGTGGTGTTACACAGCTGAGGTCACAATGACGTAACTACCCTCTGACGGTCTGAAGGGGAATTTCAATGTCGCTGTTTCTTACGAGTTTATAAGAGATTAAATTCTTTACTTCACACCTGCCCTCAAATATCTTTTACTGTTTCTTACGTGTTCTAGAGTTCACATAAATATCGAACATGGTTAATGAAGACCACATGCACATTATGCTTGGGAAAACATTGTAAGTGCATGTCAGAAGCGATGATCATGTAATAGGATACTACACAATTTTGCAATAATATTTATCTCTCCGATGGTGTTTGGCGATTTTTAGGTTAACAATACCGAAGCACAACGTTAATTGATTTGATGTGATATTAGGCGTTAGTGATTTTAGGCGTGTCAACTGCAAAAAATATTGGTCCCCTAAGTGTAGTGCATGAGGTGGGGGTGATCATACTCCGCTGATGGGATCCAGCGCCAAGATACAGTCGACTTGCGTGTTTTTCCTCAACCAGATATCTCCCACCAGCGGGGCACCTCTCCAGCCGAGACAAGCTCTTAGCTTCCGACTGGTCTCCCGGCATGTGTGTAGTGTAGTGCATGTAAG